>RSEH01000152.1:0-115570 GCA_006503475.1 Stentor roeselii
GAAAAATCGTTTATTGGAGATGGTGGATTAATCAATTAATCGTGAAGTAATTAATTAAAGGTGGAATAATAATTGATAAAGGTGGATAAATTAATTGATGATGAACTTATTAATTAGGTTGAATAATTGATGATGAACTAATTTATTAAAGGTTGAATAATGACGATAAAATATTTAATTAAAGGTTGAATGATTAATTGATAAAGGTGAATTAATTAATTGATAATGAACTAATTAATTAAAGAAAACTAATTAATGATCATAAAATGATTAATAAAAGGTGAAATAATTAATCCTAATCATCCTTCTCTACCTTTATAAATTCCGCTAATTTTTACCTAAACTATAAATTTTCCTTATTTTTTTCTATCAATTCAACAGCCAGTTCATGATTTTCGATTTTTTCCTCATATAAAAGCAGTAAAATTCCACTTATTCCATTCATCCCAGCGAAGATGAAAAATAACGAGCTATACCCAATATATTTAAAAAATAATTTATGCATCAAATTCGAGAAAAAGGTGCCCAAAGCAAAAAAATAGCATAAAACAGCAAATACTTTATGCCCGTCATTTCCAAACAAACGAGAAGTTATAGCAGTGAACAGCACATAATGAACTCCAGTCATAGAAAAAAAGACCATCATACAAAAAAAATAAACCACTTTTGATTGAGCCAAATAAATAAGCATCAAATAAGTAAAGAACTGCAAAGTCAAAATCAAAGAATAAACTATCTTAAACGAGGTCTTATCAAACAAGTACCCCCACAACGATCGACTACAAGCATCAATCAAAGAACTGAAAGATCCAACTAAAGCTAAAAACATGTCATCCTCGATATACTCTTTTCCAAACACCTTAAAATTCCCAACAATATAAAAATCTCCAGAAACTGAAAAAAAAATCATAAAAGCCAACTGCCAGAAAACTTTTGACTTTAAAACTTTTGAGAAATTGTCTTGTCTTTGATTAGTATTCTGATCAACTTCAGGTGAAGCAGGACTGAACAACAAAAGAATTCCAAGAATATTGAAAAGAATTATAAAGCTCATCACTAAATAAAGAGATGAAGGAAATTTTTCAGATACTTCAGGTTCGAAGTAGTTCTCTGAAGATATCTGAAGAACTGCAGGTTTATTTGAAGGGTTTATGAAGTAGGTCATGATTGGGTTGAATAAAAAGGGGCCTAGCCCGAAGCCACTTAAGATTATTCCAGCTACTCGACCTTTGTACTCTGGAAAGTGACTCCAGCCGACGATTAGAGGAATCATGAACTATGTTTTTTTTACTAGCAGACCTTTGAATAGGCCGTAGAGGAAACCGTAAAGTAAAAGGATTAGGTATAGTTCGGATAGGAATGGAAGCAATCCTAGGGGAATTGTCCAGAGACATAAGGAAAGAAAAGAGACTCTAGATAGAATTTACTGCCGGGGTGATAGATGTGATAAAAGAAATGATGCAACTCCATTTGCGCATGTAAGGCCTAAGATTTGAAATGGAACTATCATTGTCAAATCTGATGTTGAAATTGAAATTTTTTGATTTTGGAGATAGGAGGCAAAGTAAACTAAATTATTTCCAGTGATGAACACAGTTCCACAGACCAACTCAAGTATGATTCCACCAATAATAGCAAGATAACCTTTCACATTACTTGAGTTCTTTTCCATATATTTTTAATTATCTAGAGATTTATAGTTATCATCTGCAGAAATAAGTGTAAAAAAATATAAAATAATTGATATCAAAATGAATTATTGATTTTTATGATTATATCATTTTAAACTAATTCGAGGTGATAGTTGATTTTCTTTATCCATAATTATTAAAAAATATTTTAATGCTAAGGTGATGTAGGATATAATATATCGATAATTTGTGAAATATTTTTTTATTTTGGTACTTCCGAGGAAATTTTCGAGGATTATTTTAATATAGTATAAAATTTAGATAAATCTTAATTATCTCTAGAGGAAGATGAATTTACAATTATGATTGATATTAATCTTATTTCATATAATCGTATTTCATATAATAAAATTTATATATGGGTATATTAATTATTCATCATATGAGGCGGATTATTGAATATGAAGAATTATTGATTTAATATGGAATAAAAGGTTAAATACAATCCGAGAGGACACCAATTAGGCCAGGGAAGTAGATAAAACTTTCATAAAAATTTGAAATTTTAATAAGTTATGGAGTACAACCTTTGCACTATGATTCAGTTCTTCGTGTCAAAAGAAAATATATCGATTATTTTATAGATCAAAAATTAAACAAAAAGAAATAACTTATGGAGTTTTTCGGTTCTGATATTTGAATTAATAGAAAAGATTGGAATATTTGATTGGTGACGTCATAGAAGGTGTGCCTTAATAAACCTGTTTATTTTTGAGTAAAATTTTTCAGGATTGAGAATCTAATAAAATTATGATAAGGCCTAACTATGATTAAATGAAGTGAAAACTACACAAATAAACTTAATAACTGAAATCCACAAATCAGTTTCAAAAGGTATAAATATCAATAAATTATTCTTTTAGATATTTTTGAAGAAAAAGATGAAATTAATTTGTGTAAAAGAAGTTTTCAAGATATTTATGAAATTTCTTTATTTAGTCATCAATAGTCCTTAAATTCGATATAATAAATATCCCCTTTAATTTTCAATGTATTCGAATATATAATAATCTCTCGAAACTCATCAGTATTAACCCCAGGCAAATCAATCCAATATCAACTCCAAATCCTCAAGCTCTAATCATTGAAATCATCCTAAAATCCAATAAAACCACCCAAAATTCATCAACTAATACAAAATTCTAAAAAACCATCTAAAAAAACTTCACTCTTTAATTATTTCAGGCCTAAGAATATTCATAGAATTAATACGACTTTTATCAGTCCTAATCTTAAAAGTCAAACTTCTCTGAAATCCAGTCAAACTCATCCTAATCTGATCAATCCTATTCAACTTCATCGGTTCCTTCTTACTCACAAACTTTTTCAGTAACTCAGAAGGTCTAGGTCCAGGAGTATAAACAGGATTCCTAGAATCATTTTCATTATAATTCAAAGTCGTTTTCCTAGTAAATCTAAAACCATGAAGTGCTTGAGCAGGGTCTCCACTTTTAAAACAATCAGTAAAAGATCGTTTTAGTGTCCTTTCCTTGAACTCCATTATTATAAATGCTGATCACTCCTCAAAAGCTTGCTGTTAAATACTCTCCTCCTAGACTCTGCCTGATCTACTCAGTAAACTCAGAGTCTTTTTTTCATGAGTTTCCAGTAATGCCTGAAGACTTGAAGCTCACAACTGAAAAACTTTACAAAAAACTCAAAACATTGAACCCGGGATATTTAGACGCTGTTGACCCTGAACAAGTCTTTCAGTTACTTGAACTTATGAAAAACAACGCGAATAAACCGTCAAAAGCGAGAAAACTTCGAGGAATTGTAAGTGACTATCGAGAAGACTCAAAAAAACCTGATCATTCCAACAGGATTGAAGACATTGACTTACTTTTATAATTAATTAGCTTAAAATTAAGAAAGAAAACTCGTTCAGTCTTTTTCGGAAGTAAGAAATGTTCTCGTAACGCAAAGAGTCAAGTGAAGAGATAAAAACTATCAAAGTGGATTTTAGCAATTTCGTCATTTTTTCTATTGTTTTTGAGAAATGGCTGAAAGGCTTCAGGTTTTCATTCACTTCTGACGAGAAGGTCTCGGAAAATGATGAAAATTGGAAAAGTGCTGAGATTAGAGAACGTAAAGATTGGCCTGACTTGCTTGATTCTCCACAAACTGCCTTGATGTTGCTTACTGTTTCTCTGAATAAAGCAACACTTTCTTCGAAATTTGGAGAAGAGTTCATCTTTTGCATTAAATTTTTCCAAACTTTTTCCACAATTTCTTCGAAAATGAAGTAAAGCAGGTCGTTAACTAGAACAATGCATGAGAACCTCAAAGCGAAAAACTTGTTAAAAACCAAATTTTCCTGCTCTTCAAGACTACGAAAAGTGTTTTTAAAGCTTTTTTTTAAAGAAAACTCGACTTTTTTCAAGGAATACAGCCCGAAGAAGATAGACTGGAGGTCACCAACGAGGTTTTCATTGAAGAAAACATTTAAAGGATATACAAATCGATACTGAATCTTCACATCTTGAATATCCTCATCAAAGCAAAATGAAAGATCACTTAAAACACTTCTCTGAATGCCATGAACAGTCTTTCCTTCCAAGCATTCCTTGAAAATAATTTGATAGTCCTTGTCTCTAGGACTATTTTTAATCTTCTCAAAAAATGAGTGAAAAACATCTCCTTGGCCAAGAAGGAAGAATTGTTTAACGACTTTGAACTTTTCCATCAGTTTCAACCGATGAATGAAAATATTTAAAATCTCTTGATTTGTTAAACACCCGACGACATCAACACGATTGACAAGGTCAGACATGTTTTGTATCTCAATTCTTTCAGGGTTTTTTTCATTCAAATTATTCTTAATCCTCAAAGCCGATTCGATTTTCAGAATATTAACTAAAACCTCTTTGGTAAAAAAACTGGAAAGGTCTTCTAAATGAATATCTTGTGAATTACTACTAGATGACTCAAAAGTATTAGAAAATGAATCCTTTGTTGACTGACACTCAATTCTAAACTCGTTTCTATCAGAATTAAGTGAATTGTTCAGGTTGTTGAGTCTAATTTTTTCTATTAATTTGTTGGAATTTTCACAGGCTTGTTTAAAAGTGTGCTGGTTTAACTCAGACAAGAAAAAAACCGTCTCTCGAA
Source organism: Stentor roeselii (assembly GCA_006503475.1). Classification (NCBI taxonomy): domain Eukaryota; phylum Ciliophora; class Heterotrichea; order Heterotrichida; family Stentoridae; genus Stentor; species Stentor roeselii. The sequence continues at coordinate 4,803 of RSEH01000152.1, forward strand.
ATGAAGAGTCTTCAAAGTACCGACTGACAAGAGAAGACGACTGGTCAGATGTCAAGTCCAAAATGCTTTTTTTTATGAAGGTGTGGACTGGGTTCACTTTCACCTCTTCATTGAAATGGAACAAGTCAAGAAGGTCTTTCAATCCACAGTTATTTAAAGCGTTCCATACAGAGTTAAAGTCTTTTTTATGCACTTTTTGACCTTTTAACTTCAGGAGAAGACTTTTAAGGAACTGATGCTGGCTGTGAAGAGATTGCGCTGCTTGCTTGGTACTTGCTTTTATTTGATTTATTAGATTTGAGGAGTGCTTCATGCAGGAGTCAAGTGCGGACTCCAGTTGTTTCAGAAGAGGGTGAATGAATTTCTCGATCTTTTCATAGCTGCTGTCGTTTAGATGGACGAATAAGGACTCTAGTTGGTGGCTTCCCATACCCCAGTGAGAACCAAGGTGCTCAGTGCAGGTAAGGCTTTTTAGGCAAATGCAGGAATATTCAGCGATTTGTTTGCAGTTCACTTCTGAGCAGATCATTTTTTTATTAAGTGGTTTTTAGGGATTGTTGAGAGTTTTTTAGGGATTTTGTTTTTGGAGGATGAGGTTTATTGAATTAGATTTTTCTTTTAATTGATTTCAGAGATGGAGGATTTAAGATTTTTTAGGGGTCTTTTTAGATGGTTTTTTAGGTGGATGTGGGAAAGGATTGAAGATGTTTTGAACTTTGATTGAGTGTTAACTGAAGTACTTATTAAATTATCAAAGATGCTCAATACCCTATTGCGTAAATTCACCACTCCCGATTTTTCTCTTCAAGAGCCTTTCACAGCTCCAGACTTCGTAAAGCAGTTAAAAGTGCATCCCGTATCCTCCCGTTCAACAAAAATAAAAAACCCAGAAAAATCCAACCAATCTCTTCCAAAACTGACTCGAAAAGTGACAACCCCAAGAAAACCAGAGCGAATTCCAGAACATTCTTTATCAATCTCTGCAAAATCATGGATAATCTTAGACTTAGAATCAATGTCATTCCTTTCAGGCTCCTGTCAGTCAACCCAACGTGAAATTGCAAGTTTAACAAAAATAATGACATGCCTTGTAGTCCTCGAAGAAGCAAGACTAAAGCCAGGGAGTCTCGAGGATTCCGTGCAAGTCTCTTCAAAAGCCTCTTCCACAGAAGGCACTTCAGCAGGACTGTTCAGTAAAGATTGTTTGAAAGTCGTAGACCTTCTTTTCGCTTTGATGTTGCCTTCAGGAAATGACGCTGCTGTGGCTTTAGCTGAGTACTTTGGGGCTAAAATGGCAGGAAATTGCAGTTTTATCGAAAGATTTGTGAAGAAAATGAATGAAACTGCAAGAAATTTAAATCTTTTTAAGACTTTTTTCGAGAATCCTCATGGAATGTCGACTTCTCTCAATGTTTCTACTGCCGAGGATGTGGCGAGAATGACGGGGTTTGCTTTAAAATTGACGGTTTTTCGAAGGATTGTCGCTTGTAAAGAGTATTTTTGTACTGTTCGAGGAGAACGAGGACCTCGAAAAGTACTCTGGGTGAATACCAACAGGTTACTTAAAAAAGGGTTTTATGGAGTCAAAACTGGCTTCACACCTGCTGCTGGGCCTTGTCTTTGCTGCGCGTTTAAGGGGATTGTGATTGTCGTCTTGGGGTGTAAGTATAAACATGATAGATGGAAAGATGCGGTCACTCTTTGTCATTGGGCTTTGGGGTCTTGAGAGAAGTTGGCCTAATGTTATTAAAATAAAGTAAGAATCTTTAGGTTAAATCTCTTTAAATAAATAGTTTTTTTCTATGGTCAGCCCGAGAATGGTTTTATGAAAGGCAGCTAAATTTCAAATTTTTATGTTTATTTGTAAAAAAGTTTAATACCTAGCTTAATATTCAATATGCCCAATTTTTAGCCATATATAAATATATACGACCAGAGCAAATCTCGAAAAAATAATAGAACTTCCAGAAAATCACTAATTTTCCTCACATACCTAAATCAAAACCTAATAAAACACCCACAGTTTCCAATTCCAACTTTTCCTTTCATCCTTCTAAAATCTTCGAATTTTCAAAAAAATTCTACCAAACTATAAAAATAATACTTTTAACTAATTTTTAACATCTATCTCAACACCCCTTAATTTTTTGCACTTTTCTAGATGTTTAGGTACCAAATACTTGTTATAAAACTCTTTTCCACAGATTTCACAAGCTTCCCGAGTAGATTTTTCATGAACTTGTTTGATATGAAATCTGACAGCATACTTATTTCTGAACTTTTTCGCACAGAATTGGCATTTTGAATATTTATACTTCTTGATGTGCACTTTTCCCAGATGCTGCTTAAGACCCTGCTCAGTTGTAAAAAAAATGCAGCAAGGGTCACACTTAAAAGAATTTTCACTGAGTTCCGCTTGGACATCAGCCCATTTGTCTTCATCTAAATGAAGTTTCAAGTCCCTTACCTTCTTGAAGTAAATTCCGCAGTTCTCACATTTAGGATGTCTTTTTTTTCTTGGACTCGACATCTGAGAAATGAATACCGGCGATGGAAGAACAGTTTTGCTGGAATCTAGTTCTTGCACTGTTTTCATGGTTATTATTAATTGATTTGCCTGAATAATTCAATTTAAAAATGAAAAACTTACAGAGAGAATCTAAAAATAGAACCAGATCAGAGAGATTAATCGACCAGCTACTCACAAAAGAAGACATTCAGTCTGAACCTTTAAAAAAAGTTAAACTTGACGAAAACAAGGCCAGCGTAAGTCGCCTCTCGAGTTCTGAAGCTTTCGAAAAAATTAAGAAATGTTTAAAGCGAAAAGAAAAAATTGCGAAAACTATCCCGGTACTTAGAAACTTGCTGAAAAAGTACTTCGGACGAATCACATCGGAAGAAGCTATCTTTTGTGCTAAGGAAGTCCTTTTAAGTGATTTTTCTTCGTTCTTTCCTGTTGACCAGCTTTTAGATTTCATTCAAGACATCCAAAATTTTTACCAAGATCTTGAAGAAAGTGACACAATTTTCTTAGAAAATGCGAAATTTATTTCAGAGACTTTCAACCTGTTGTTTACTGACGACAGTTTAAAATTTCACTCTTTACTTAAAACTCTGAATGAAAAAATTGATCAACTTGAAAAAGGCAGTCAATTGACACATTTAGTATCTGAAGGGTTTCTTTTATTTCGACAAATTTTAAAAAAGCCCTGGGCTCGGGCAGCAGTTTTGCAGGTATTACAGAAAGTTTACAGAAAACGAGAAATTTTTACTACTGAAACTATTGAAGAAGTGGTGAAGATGATTGACTTGCAGTTTGGTGGTTCAACTGCAGGAGATGTGAAAAGTATCAACGAAGCTGGACATCAGGTGGTCGACAGTCGAGATGTGGTGTGGTCAGTGAGTTCTCTGGACTCATGGGCTTGCAAACAGTCAGGTTTTAATGAAAGTTCAAGAAAGAGTTAAAAAATCATTCTAAGATAAAAAGTCATTAAGATTAACAATCTTCTTGCTTAGTGAAGTCAAACTTTTTAATGTAATACTGATATGACTCTTTGCTTAGAGGGATACGATTCCAAATCGCATGATCAATTCGAATCGGGTTCAACTTGCTTTCTTTTTTATATTTCGACTTAATCTGATTGCGATTTCTATTTTTCATGAAATTCGAGATCATCTCGAAGTCAGTCCCGAACAACTGCAGTGCCTGTTTGAGTCTTACAGTGTAAAACAACTGAGTCTCTTCCTCATTCCATCTTTCATTATGCTTCTTTCTCACATTTTTACTTCTCATTCCCGACTCCTGCACCTTGACCAAGTCATTCACATTCAATTCACTCTGAGCACAGGCATTGATAAGGTTGTCTTTATCAATAACAACTTTTCCATTCACGATTTTTATCTTCGGTGCCAGAACTTCTTCAGTCTTCGATTTATTCGCAGCTCTTTCTCTGAATTTCAATTACTCTTCAAGTTTTATTATGTTAAACTGTGCATTTTCGAATAGTAAGTCCACTGCTTTAAGTTTTTCACTGTCAAGGTCGGTAAAGAGAGTTTTAGGAAGGTCGTTTTGAGATTTGCTTTTACGACGTCCTCGACTTGTTGGAGTCTTTTGTCTGACGATATCTGCCAAGGTTTCTTTGTTTTTTTCCATGTTTATAAGAATTATTAGGGAAGGTTTTCTAGTCTCCACCCGCGATAGGCCCACCAGGCACTGCATTCGATTTTATCATGGGCGTATTCGATGAGAGTTAAGTCAAACGTCTTGCCCTGGTCGCGATGTTTCCATTTTCCTTTAAACTGCTCGTTCATCTTGCAGACCCCGACACAAGGTTCGAAGTGACTGTGACCTCCGACACATAAAAAGTGGCAGGTAAAGGAAATGTCTGAGTCTTTTTCAAGTGCGTATTTATTTTTGAATACTCGATGAAGACGGGTAAAATGAGGCTTTTCACCGTTGCAGTTACTTAACTCGCACATTGCGGAACACCCGGGGCAGACAGCTTTGCAACGAAGAGAATTTTTCTTTTTATTGATTTGAAAACTTTCTAGTAAAATTATGTCGTCTTTTCTGATTATTGTCTTCATTAACTCCACGTCGTTTGGTCTTCCTTCAAGTCGGTCAAAGATATTGATATCATCGTCGAGGTAAAGAGAAACAAGAAGAGCTTTTATCAGGTTCAATACTTCTAAAGCGGGTCTTCTTGTTTTAGTTAAAGTGAAAGATTTTACTAAAAATTCCATTTCATCTGAAATCCGCTCTTTGCTGAAGGTACTGACGTTTAAGCCTTGATATTCTGAGATTTCTGGATTGTTGTTCATTAGAAGAATGTCTACTCGTTCTGAGCTTCTTTTTATTTCTGGAAATCGGATTTTTGCGAGTTTTAAACATTTTAAGATTATTTTGCTTTCTGTCTGCAGGTCTGGAGCGATGAGTAAAAAATCTGAAATGTTGTAAAAATAACTCAGCACTTTTTGAAGTTCGACTAAATCATTAGGGAATATCGAATAAAGACATAGAAAATAATCATGGTTTAAAACGTTTATCGATGCCCAGATACCTGCGCTGTAGTTGACTCGGTAGGTGTTATTAAAGACTGAATTAAACTTCTGGAGAAATTTCTCATCACTTAATAAACAAATCACCTTTAAACTAGGCATTTTTTCAGTAATTTTTTCGATTTCTTGGAAGTTTGAAAGACTGAGAATTGTTCGAAATAAATCGATTTTTGAGGTTTTTAACTCTTGAATCATTGTTAATGGGCTCTTGAAAATAGGGATCACGTTGGAATGTTCGACATTTGCTAGTAAAAAATATCGATTTTTCATCAAAGCGGTTGAAATTCCTGGGAGTAAGTAAGTTTCAGAAAAATCATCTAAAATCATTATTTTATGATTCGGGTAAATTTCTTTGAAATCATTGAAAAATTGAAAAGTTTTTTCAGACTTTTCTTTAATTTTTGAGAAAATCTTGAATGTTTTAGCAGTGGTCAAAGGAATTGAAAGAATAAAGGCAACGTCTTCGCAGATTTCTTTTATTTCAGGTTTTAGGTCGTATTTTTTTTCTTTTGGTTTATTGGCTTCGGTGATGGTTATTGAATTATTGAAGTATTGCAGGACATTGAAAGAGGTTTCACTTTTTGAAATGATGTAAAAATTAGGAAATGATGAAGGAATTTCGTAGATTTTTTCGAGTTTTATGTTGAAAAATACTGTTGATTCAGAGTAGACTACTCCGATAATGTCTTGGTTATCACTGATCCTTAAAGAAACTGCTGATCCTGGGACTTTTAAAGTTGTAACAATTGACTTTGAGAAGTTAAAACATTTTACATCTTTAGTGCTGTTGAGGTAAAGGAGACTTTTGAACTTTTTTACATAGTTCGGGTGGGTTATGATCGAATTGTTTTCATAAGTTTGCTTGTAATAAGTGGATTGGTTATTTTCGAGTATTTCTATTGATTTTAAAGAATTGTTCACGATTATCAATGATTCGAAAGTTGACCCAAAAGCGATTTCAGGCTCTTCGTTATACTCTCCTAGGCATTCAAAGTTTTTATCAGAAATGTACCAAAAAATAAAGAATTTTTTTATTTGTGATTTAAAACAAAAAATATACCCAGAGCCATCTTTGATCATTTGAATCAAATTTCCACAGTTCTGTGAGAATAATACTAAACTTTGCTCAGTTTTATATTGATTTTTAAGGTAATAGCTTGTAAGATTAATAGTAATCTCAAAATTTCCTCGATCTTTTGAAATCTCTTTAATCGCTTCTGACAATTTTACCTTAATCCTTTTTTCAAGTATAGTAATGAAATCATCATATACAAAGATATAATTTTTAATCTCTTGTCTGAAAAGATTCTGAGTATTTAAATTATTATTCTTGAAAAAATCGAATAAATTCTTCTCAAAGAACTTCATAATATCTTCATATTGAATCACGTTTACATTATCCATTTTTTCCTCGAAACCTTGAATAAAACTATCAATATATTTCGTAATTATCATCATTTGTTTAATACTCTGTTTTAATTCAAACTTATTTTCTTTATTAGTATCACGAGGAAATAAAATATTCAACACTTTTTCTTTAAACTTCGAATTTTCTTGACTCATCTCTCGATTTTTATCATCATTAATATTTTTTAACATAGTCAAGATTAAGTGAAAGTCAGCTTTTACAATTCCACAACTTTGAAGTGCATAACTAAGTGTTTCAGCTTTTTGGTGTAAGTAATTTTCTGAAAATTCATCAAAAAATGAAAAATTATTGGTGAAATCTTGACTGATACTTTTAATTCTCTGATAATCAACTGATTTATTTTTGTAATCTGATGAGGCACTTTCATTTAAAAAAATCACTTGATTATCATTTTCATAAGTAATCTCCATCCGACTATATTCAGGGAACTTCGGAGTGAACGTGAAGAAAGTTCCAAATGAAAGTTTTGATAAAGGGTTGACAAAAGTTGAATTTTTTATATTCGACTTCAATAATTCTGATTTTTCACTGAGCAAGTAAATGATTTCACTAAAGACACTTGTAAGATAAATAAAAAAATTCGCTTTTTCAATCGGGTTTAACTTGTCAGTGACACAAGTGACTACCAAGGTTTTTTGATATCTGTAGAAAGTCAGACCAGTTTTAATGGAAATTAATTCACTTGAAAACTTTTCTGATAGAAGATGCTCGATTTTTAACTGAGGTCCAAATAAGCAAAGGTACTGCTTTTCATCAACTACCTCTGGAAGATGAGGATGTTCGCAAAGTTCTTCCATTTATTACATAAAAATGCTATTTAATATTCCTCTGGTAGTTGGTTTTGGCATCAACTTTGCAGTGAATGTAAAAGTTGAAATGCTTTTTCTCATTGCTTCGATTTCTCGAAGTTCTTTCGTGCAGACTATTAGGAATTTTTCGATGTTTTCTTGGCCTACTATACGAGAAATCATTGATTTCAAGTTGTGACCGGTTTTTAAACATTCTTTTGTGATTCTTTTTACTTCTTGAGTTTGGATATCTAGGATTTGAGATTTTAGGTCTTTGATTGCTTCTTCTATTTTTATAGCGTCTGATAAAGTACCTTTGGTTAAGGCACTTGACTGGTATTCTAGAACTTCAGATCCAGCCCAAGACATTCTTTTTTGTTTCCCATACTCAGGTTTCCTCACAATCAAATATTTCTTAATCTGCATGAGTCTTTCCTGTATAGGAAGCTTATCCTCAGGCAATTGACTACTAGCAGGTTTAGTTTCAATAAGTTTCTCATAAAACTCATCAAGTTTCCTAGAAATCTTCGTAATTCTCATAACAACATCAATCGATTTATCATCCATATCATTCGGCATCATTTCCTTCCTGATTTCCTTTCCAAGGTTCTTCAAAGCCTTTAAAATCCAAGAAAGTCCTTCATTGCGTGTATCTTTCCCTTCTTTCAAAAGACTAGAGTAATGAAAAACAAGTTCATTTTTAGCTACTTTCATTTCATGCCTTGCAGAAGACGTTTCTTGATCACAGGAAGAAAGTTCTCGACTAATGCAAGAAATTTCAATTTGAAGCATTTCAATGTTTTGCTTGTATTCCGAGGTGAGTTTGTTGATTTGCTCCTTGATGTTCAGCTTTTGAGACAAGTAACTGGCAACGTCGGATCCGCTTTTTTTTAAAAGTTTTTGTGAAGGAGGCTGGGCGAATTGACTTGGAATTTTTTCGAGTTTTTTTTGAAAGTTGTAAACTTCTTCTTTTACCTCGCAAAGCTTTTTACGTAGATTTTCTCGTTTTTCTAGAGAATTTGAAAGTTTTAAGTGGATTTCCTCGTAGGTTTCTATTAGGGTTCTTTCGAACTCGCGTATGTGACGAGCGTTTTGTTTGGTTAGATCGTTTGTTGAGGATGATTTGAATAAGGATTGTCTTCGGGTCTTTTGGAGTTCGACTAGGTCTTCGTTGTTAAGCTTTTTGTTTAGGTCAATTCGCGCTTGGTCTAGAGTTCTTTTCACATCACTTGCATGTCTACCTTCCCAGTAGTCCAGATTCATCACTGACAAGATTTCGGAATCTTTTTGAGGGTTAGGTATTAATGGAGACTGTCTGTTACGAAAGTCTCTTCGTGTGTGGCTCATGTGGGAGTTTTTTAAGGAGAGACTTGAAACTGCTCGTTTTTCAATCCTTTCGGTTTGCGCTGTTGGAACCCTTTTTAAAGTTATCATATAATTATCTATCTCTATCTTTACGTAAACGGTCTGGAAGGTTATTTTCGTATTCCATGTCAACCGCCCAAAGCGTCCTAACTTTTTCATAATTTACTTGATATCCCAAAAGCCCGAAATAAACCAATAAATTTGCAGTAAATACCCAAGTCAAAGATGCCATCGTAACCTTTCCTATTTTCATAATTAATAATAAAATTCTTTAAATACCTTATAATTACTCTTATATTGCAAGGGTATGAATAAATTACTTTAATAAGTATCGAAGAAATGCTAGAGCAGTATTGAATTATTATCAATAAAGTCTTAAATATGGCCTGACAAGTTTAATTTTTAGAGTTGTTTCGATGATAAAGGTTTTACTAAAAATAATTATTTCAATATCTTGGTAATATATGTTTAAATCATGATCAATGAAAATTTATTAAGAATCCATATCAAAGTCTTTAAAAATTTTATTTGATCAATTTTCCTCTTCTTTGCTTAAGTAAGAACAACTATATTCCTTTCTGATTGAAAAATGACTAAAGTCCTTACTAAAGCTACGAAAAATTAATTATTGGTTATCTTTTAAAATTTACCTCAGCTTCTATAAAATTCAGAGAAAATTGAACAGCTATACTTCTCACTTTTCAGAAATATTCCTAAGATATGTTGAAATTATCAATGTGCGATATTTCTCACCAGTAAATCGATATTTTAATTTCTTTAATTCTTGCCCAGGTAGCTTACCTTAAAAAATATCTCGAAAAAGTAATATGCAAATCAAGTATACCAAAAAAATCACTTAAAACCTTCCTCATGAAATCTGCTCGATTTCTTCAAATCAGAGTCAAAATTTTTTGATTATTTCTAAAGGAATCATTGATAATTCCATTCAAAAAAACAGAATATTCTCGTCGATTTCTAACTAGAGAAAATATTGAAAATTTCAGAATCACAATGATCTTCACTTGAAGAAAGTTCTTGTTAAAGACTTTCTCATAAATAATTCCAGTAAGCATTAAAATCTCAGAGTTAACCAAGTAAGACAAATAAACTCTAAAAAATCAAGCTTTAAAAGCATCAAATCTAACTAATTCCAATAAAATCTCTAAACTATCATCAAACTAAATCATAAAGTCCTTCTTCTTCTTAACATAGTAAAAATGTATAACGTTTACGCCTTCGACAAAAAACATAAAGAAGACCAGCCAGTGAAAAAAGTTCCATCCAAGTCAAAACTAGATCGAGACACACTAACGACCAGGTACAAAGAAAGAATGAACAAAACCATTCTATACCTGAGCCACGAAGCAGAAACAATAAAAAAACACAACCGAGCGCAAACAGCAGGAACGACTGAGCGTTCCTGGCTGAAGTCAACAGGCTACATAAACGACCAAGAGCGCATCGAAGAGTCAGTCTCTAAGACAAAGTGGCTTGACACGACTCCATGTCAAAAACAAGTCTTCAAGCTCCGCCCAAGAGACAAGTCTAAAGAAATACAGCCTTCTTTGAAGTTCAAAGCGAAAAGCGGGTCAGAAAGACTAGCAGATAACATAAAACAACAGAATCAATACCTTGACTCTTCTTGTCCCCCAGGCTCAAAAAATCGCAACTTTTGCAAGGACTTCAATGGACACGACAGGAAAGTCTTCAAGGGAGGAAAGCAGGTCCTAAACTACTACCACTTCAAAATGCACTTAAAAACAATTGAAAGTCTCGCTCTTGACCTTCACTCGTCCACCAGGAACTTCAGTAGAAATGAAGTAAAAAGAAAACAAGCACAAGAAAAACTCGGAATGATTGAAGGCAGGATTAAAAGTAAAAGCGTCGTTGAGGAGGTTCTCTGCAAAGAAGACGTCATGCCTATCAGTGCTGACTTACTTGAAAAACTTGGAATGTGGGAAAGTAGAAAACATCTGGACATTAACCAGGCCAGGGTTAAAATCGCTTCTCCTAAAGTTCTCATCAGGTTTTCACCTTTTAGATCAAATTGATATTTAAGTTAATGTGTTTTACTTGAAGAGTTGAATAATATTAATAAGTTAGAATTATAATTAAACATGAAATCTGGGAAAATTAGAAGAAACCTTTACTTTAATCTTAAGAGTTTTAAGTCAAAATCTGGAAAACTCTTAAACTCAACTCTTGGAAATTCGACTTTGAAAAACTTTGACTCGCTACTTGAAACTAAACAAAAAATTCTAGAAGAGCAGAAAAATAGAACAAAAAACGCGAGTATGAACCTTTTGTCTCATTTTCAGCTGATTAAACTGAAAGACTTTCATCGAATCATGAAAGTGAAAAACGAGCTGAAATTGAATCAGTCAGCTTTAAAGATTCAAAAAGTCTTTCGAGGATTTTCCAGTCGAAAAAAAACATCATCAGAAAAACATGAGCAACAAAAAACCTCAGCTTTAGGAAAAATTTCAGAAATCAAAGAAAAAATCGATTCTTTATTTTACAACAGTAAAATCACTGAAAAGGTCAGGGCTACATAGGCAGTGAAAAAGATCCAAAAGGCTTTCAGACGCTACAAGTCACGAAAAATCTTAAAAATCTGGCAAAAAATCTACGAAAAATTAATAAAAACCCGAAAAAACAAAGAAAACTTAAAAATTTCTCTTAGAATTCTTTCAAGTAGACTAAAACTTCAAGCCTGTCTCGACTTTCGAAATCGTAAAAAAATGCTTCAACGTTTAAAAGAAGTCCATTCGATAAATGTCATCAAAAGGTTCTGGGAAAGACAAAAACTTTCCTACGAAAAAGTTTTAAGAAAAATCAAAAGATTTAAGTCAAAAAATTCTAAAGTCACTGACGAAAAATCCCGAACATTCACTCAAGACTCGACTTCTCCAAAAGCAAACGACGAGGCTTCATTGACAAGAAGGAGTTCATTAAAGAAAAAAAATCATTTGCCTCCTCTTCCCATGACTCCCAAGACGCTGAATCAAAAGGCGATGCTTTTTTTATTGAAGCCGAAAAAGATCCACTCACGGTTGACGAAGGCAGTTCGGCCTTCCCATCATTCTGAAGGGCCTTCGGCCCTTCCAAAGATATTAATTCATTAAGATGTCGCTTTTCACTCCCAAGTTCCTTTCCTCGCTGGAAGACCCTGCGATTGACTCTGTTTTTCTTACAGGGTGCGGAGGAGGCTTTGACTTCGTTCATAGTCTTTGTCTTGTCCCAGAAATTAAAAGACTGGGCAAAACGTTCGTCATTGGAAGCTACTCTTTTGGAGACCCTCAACTAATTGATGCTGAAATTGTTGATTTTCATATCACTGTCAAAAAGGTTTATTCTTATAGTAAATGCTCTCAGACTTATTGTCCTGAAGTCGCGATTTGTCAGTTTCTGGATCGAGAATTACCGGAATCTTCACCGCATTTTATTTATGCGTATTATGCTAGGGATTTTTCGGTACCTGAGTTGAGGGAATTGTACTCTTGGATTATTAGTACTCATCGTATCAATGGAATTGCTTTGTTTGATGGAGGGTCTGACTCACTGATGAAAGGAGACGAGTCAGGTCTAGGAGATCCAATAGAAGACGCTGTATCACTAGCAGCAGTATCCTCAATCCCATCATTCCAAGTTCCCTACAAAGTTCTCATAACAATCGGTCTAGGATCAGACAGATTCAACAACGTATCGGACGCCGCATCACTAAGAGCGATTTCAGAACTAACAAAAAAGGAGGTTTTTTAGGTTCAGTCTCCTTAGAGCAAGGCAGCAGTCCTTTTGATTTCTATCAAAGAGCAGTTTCCTTCATTTACTCGAAACAACAATTTCGCTCTGTTCTCGCCGGAAGCATTTTGGCCTCTGCCTCTGGCGACTGGGGCGATAAACAAATTCCTGAACAACTCGTTGGAAGGGTTCAAAAAGGAAGTCTTTTTATTTGGCCTTTGATGAGTTTTCTTTGGGCTTTCGATGTTAACGTTGTTGATGACAGGTCTCTTGTCACTAAATGGATCAGGAATTCAAAAAATGTTAAGTTGTGTCATGAAGACTTTTATAGGGAAAGGAGGAAACTTGAAAGAAATCAGGAAGTTTTATTACCAGAGGAACTTCCACTTTTTAAGGACTTTTGTTGTGAAGGGGTTTTCAATCGGGGGGATGGGAGGATTAATGAAGATGCTCAGGATAGGTTCAGCGAGGAGGATAGGATTGGTGTTGATAGTGGAAAATGTTTTAGGTAATTTATTTGATTGGAGTTTTTGGATAATGGTTTAGGTGATTTTTTAGTGATTGGGGTTTTTTTGTGTTATTGATTTTAATGATAGTTGTTTGGTTTTATTTTAACGGTTGATAATTTTAAGAGTTTATAGTGATTTTATTATCTATCATTGAAGTCTGTTTAAATATGATCGATTAAAACTTTTAAAATTAGTATTATAGCTAACTACACAAATCTAGTTAAACCCTAAAACAACATAAATCCTTATAACATTCCAACACCACATAAATTTCCCTCTTCCAACACCCTTTCCCTATCTTCCAAACCCTATAATAAAATCCAAAAAAACAATGACGAAATCACCTTCAAATCCCTGCTACATCTCCGAAATGACAGACCGTATCCAAAAGCTGCAGCAAATCTGCTTAGAAACAGGAGCTTCCCTTTCAAACGACCTTCCCACAACAAAAAACGACAACTCATGCGAATCACCGAATTCTCCATCATTCAACTTATCTCAAAGTTCATCATCAGAAGACCTTGAAAAGCCTGTTCAAGTAACGAACTCAATAATTTCAGGTTTAAGTTCAAATTCACAAATTTCCTTGGTTTCGAACATCAAACGAAAAAACCTGGAACTGAAACAATCCTGTAAAGAAAAACTGCAGGAACTTCATTCAACTACTAAAGAATTCCTTTCACGCAATCGCAGCTCTTCGAAGATTAGTCTGCCTGATGAAGAAACTCCTGAACATAAGTCACTTGAGATAAAAAATTCCCAGGATATGAAAAGGTCGAAGAGTGACCCTTGCTTATCGAATGTTTTGTCGGAATTGAGTCAACTTCGAAAACAACTTGATCAGGCGAATATCAAGATCACTGAAAGTCGAACGGAAATGGAAAGGCAAAGTGAAGAAAGTAGAATACTCAAGTCCCAACTAAGCCGAATAATTTCCTCAAACACCCGTCAAGAAAAGCTTCAAATGTGTGAATGCAAAATAATTTAATTACAATAAAAATGAACACAGGAAGTTTCGGCAGTAAAAACCTAAGCGAAATCAAGAACTACACATGGGCCGGTGTAATATCCTTCTTAAACGAGCAATGTAAAACCTCAGAAATCGAGAGAACTCAATGGCTAGTCGAGAAAAAGCACTACCTCGAAAGAATCTCCCAGTTAGAAGGCGAGCTGCAAGCGAGCGAGAGTATAAACAAAGACTTAATGCGAAGAGTTAAAATGTTAGAGTTTTCCCTTCGTCAAGAAAGAATAAAATACGCAAAATTAACAGGCGGCCACCATCGAGTCAATTCCGACGTGATTTCGACGATCCTCTCCAGAGACAACAAAACTGTTGACTCCTCAGGACAGATGCTTCCCAAGCGAAGGACCCGCGCACATCGTCAACTTCTTTCAAAATACCTTCAAGAGCTTGGCCTTGAAGATATCTTCACAAGTGACCTGCCGCCGCGGCAAATCCATCACAGACCAAGTAAAAGCTACGGAAGTAACTTACAAGCACTTGTTGAAGCCCCAGCTGAAAGTGAAGCTTTACCAGTTCCTAAGTCAGAAACTTTAAAAATCAACATTGTTGAAGAGAAATCATTGAAAAAATCCTGGGAACTTAAAACTGCCTTGCGAAGTCATATGGATGCTGTGAGATCTCTGCACTTTGCTCAGAAGGAAGGAATTTTAGCAACGGCTTCTGAGGATTGCCTTGTGAAGCTTTGGGATATCTCGCAGTATGAGAACTTTAATGAAAATGTTCAGTGTGAGCCTTATTTTTCTTTAAGGGGACATAAGAAGTCGATTTTAGCTATGACTGGAAATCAGGTGGGTGAAGAGCAGTTGATTTATACTGCGGGTGAAGAAGGGATTATTAGGGTCTGGGAATTATTGCCGCCGAAAGATGTGAATTCTTATGCGACTGCTCCTGATCGAGGCTTTTGTGTAGGTGTCTGGGCCAGTCATTCAGAGTGCATTTGGGACTTGAAACATCATCCTGTTGACGGGCTGGTCCTTTCTGCCTCTGCTGACGGAGTCGTCAAGTTGTGGAAGACTGTCGATACCCTCACCAGCATCGAGAACTGGAAAAACGGGAAGTCTTCTGCAAGTCTTCTGAAAAATTTCACATTTCCTTATAATGACGGAGAAAATTTCCATATACCAACTTGCACTGCTTGGCTTACAATGGAATTAAATTCTTTTCTTGTTGGGTATTCCAGTCCTTTTTTAAACGTTTTCGATAAACAGACAGGAAAACCGAGTATTATCAAATTTGTGAAAGATAATGAAAATGATAAAACTCATCAAATCAACTGTATCGTCGCAAGTAATTCTTCGAGTCTTGCTGTTTGTGGACATGAAGATAAACATCTCAGGTTTTTTGATATTAACAGCTGTATGTGTGTTAAGGACTTGGTGGGACATACTGATTCTGTTAGTTCTTTGTGGATCTCGGGAAATTTCTTGGTCAGTGGAGGACATGATGGAAGTTTGAGGTTCTGGGATGTTAGGACTTATCAGTGCTTGCAGGAAATACCTGCACATCGCAAAAAGTATGATGAAGGAGTTTTGTGTATCTCTCAACATCCTTCCTTACCACTTATGGCTTCTGCTGGAGCTGATAGCTTGGTCAAACTTTATCACATAATTTAGAGGTTAGAGTCGGTTTTTTGGTTTAGAGAAATTTTTGGAGGTTTTGAAGGATTTAGATTTATTAATATGGATCCGCATGTTCTGGCGAATAGTCTTATTAGTCAGGCTGAACGCTTCGTATCCTGCCAACAAATCGACCAAGCTCTCCAAAAGTTAATGGAGGCATCATCTCTATCTCCAGAAAATCTTGAAATCCAATTAAAGCAAGCTCACTGTTACCTTCTTTCCGACAACTTCAACACCTGCTACACCCTTTACATGAAGATAGCTCAAGAAGGTACCACAAGTCAAAAGCGTGAATCTTTTTTCGGTTTAGCCGAGTTGAACTACAAATTCAAGAACTACCATCCAGCTGATTACTTTTTCCAGTCAGTCCTTTCACAAGGCAAAGACTTCGAAATGGTTTCTTCAGTTTACCTGAAGCTCGGAATAATCCAAAAAAAGTTAGGAAATTACCAAAAAGCTTTAAGTTACTTCAAAGCCGCGAGTCAAATTCAAGACTTGCTGCCTGTTCAATTAAACGAGCTGCTTCTACAGCTTGCTAACACCTTTGAACATCTAAACAACAAGAAACTTGCACTTGATATGTACCTAGAAGCGGTGAAAATGAGTAAAAATACCAGAAATGTCGTTTGTCTTGCTTGGATCTTCATGAAAACAAGTAAATTTGAAAAAGCGGAATCTTTACTTATTAAAAGCTGCCCGAATGACAGTAGAAACTCGAAAGAATGGGCTGATTCTCGACTTTTACTTGCAATTTGCTATCATTTGACGAGGAAATCAGCAAATTCTGAAGAGATTATGAAGGAAATTTTAAATTTATACCCGAATGAACCTTATTATTGCGCTTTTGCTGCTGTTTTTGCGGAAAATTTGGGGAAAGATGAAAGAGCTGTCGCTTTTATGTATAAAGCTGTTAATATGATGCCTGATCGTAGTGACTTGCAACAGATGCTCAGTGCTTTGTATGAAAAGATTTCGAGGAAAGGACCGGGAAAGCTGGAAATTGGGCAGATTTGTTTGGATATCACAGAATTTCCTTTTAATTTGATGATGTTTAAGAATATTGTACCGTTGATGAACTCGGAATTAGTTGTACCTCAACCAGTGAGAACAGGATTTTACCCGATGAATTATAGAATAATTTAAAAGTGGGATTAGAATTTATTTTGGGGTTATTTGGAGAGATTTGGTTGAATTTTAGAGGATTTTAGGAGGATTTTTTAGATTTAGTTGGTAGTATGAGATTTATGAATGAGGGAATTTTTCATTATAGGTTTATGAAAATAAATTAATATAAATCCAGGCCTTATGATGATAAAATATTTAATTCGGGCCTTTGATGATAAATAATTTTAATGCAGGTTTTTAATACTTGAAATATAAATAATTACATAATGCAGGTTTATAATACTTAAAATACAAATAATAAAACATTTAGGGTTTACTAACTTGAATTATAGAATAATTTAAATCCAAGGTTTATTATACTAAGGATTTCTAAGTTTATTATAATATAGATGATTGAGAGAAAATTTAGAGAAAGAGATTTGCCTGAATGTGTCAAGCAGTCCAAGAAGGATCTTGACACTCTTTCTTTTTTTCAGATATTTTTAACTGATGATCAGCTTCTAAGTGACATTCTCAGGCTATTTGATCATGATATTATGTGGCTCAAACTTGTTCAAAAGTCTCAGGATACTGTTGAAAGTGAACTGAAGGATAGCTTTCAAAAATTAAGTAATGATCTCAGCAACATTACTCTTTTTTTTAAGGAAAAACTCAAAGAAAAAAACATTTTGAACAATTCTGAGATTTTGGAAAATGAAGAAAGTCCGAACCCTGTTGAAGATGAAAAAGAAATTAAAGAGGAAGTGAAAGATTTTTTAAATAGTCCAGGAATGGACTTGAAAAAATCAACTTTTTTTGAAATTAAAGATAGTAATTTTAGAATCACTGAAGATACCTATCAATGCTACATCAGCATTCTAAAGGTTCTAATGTCAAAAAAAGATAAAAAAAATGATCATCTTGAAGCATTCGCTCAGCAAGTCTTCAAAACAAAAGGCAGAAGTTTAGATGAAAAATTCAGTGCAGGTAAGTTCAACTCATTCAAAAAAGACTTCATCCTTCACAGCGTCCAAAACCTAAGCCTTCCAAACTTTTACAAGTACCTAAAATCTCATTTCCACTTGTTCATCCCAAAAATCCAAAAAAGCAATCCATTTTTTGTGCACCCTCTTCATCAAAACGAGATAGCCCTTCATCTAAACCTATCAAATTCAATAAACCTTCAAAAAATCCAAGAATTTTTCAAAATATTCATCGGGTCCAGCAAGACATTCAAGCTTTTTATGCAAAAAAACAGTTACTACTTCTTCATAGAAAAAGCATTAGAACAAGAGTTCATTTTTTTAAGCGAGTTAGAAAAACAACGTAATTTAATGAAAGGGTTTGCAGCTGAACTGAAAATAATTGACTCTCCAGATGTAACTCTAAAAAATGTTGTTTTTACTGTGACTGAATCAGGATTGCAACAAATTCAAAAAAATGATCATTTATTCGATTTCGTTAAAAGATCTGACAAGGATTCTTTAGTCGTTGTTGGAAAAAAAAATTCCCCTTCTTTTAATTTTGATATCCAGCTGAATTTTAATAGTCAAGATGATGATCTCGCTGCTGTTTTTTTCTTGAATCGAAATGGGTTCAATTTGGTTGACCTTTCAACTAAATATTCAGTTAAAGTTGTGCAGGAATCAATTAAGATCAATGATAATTTAGTTATTTGTTTAGGAAAAAAACATTTGTTTTGGATTGAAGAGTGCAAAGGTGTCCGTGTGCAGAATCAAGTTGAGGTTGTCATTGTTTTCCACTCTTTTGAAGGTTGCGTGTTCACGAAGAAGTTTGAGGATAAAATTATTTGTATGAAACAAAATTCAGAAATTAAAATTGGCAGCGATGGTAATTGTGAATTGAAATTAAAAGATAGTGAAATTCAAGGAGTCCATGCGGGTGTTAGTTTAAAAAATGGAGTTTTGTACCTGAAAGATTTTTCTAAAGGAAATACTTATACCTTGCTGAAGAAGAGGAAAAGAATTGAAAAAGGAAAAACGAGTATTATCTTTCCACTTTTCCAGCCTGTGGATTTCTTGATTCATGATTACAAGTTCAATTATAATCCTCTTACATCTTTTACAAGGGGGTAAATTTAGTTAATAGTTAAGGGATTACTGATGAATATTGTGGTTATTGCGAAGTGATTTTAATAAAAATAATAGTTATTAAGAGATTTTTAATGAAATGGGTTGTGAATATTAGGTGAATTTGATTAAATGAGTGTTAAATATTATGTAACTCTGAATGAAATGGGTGCTAAATATTAAGTGATTCTTAATAAATGGTCGCTAATAGGAAGTGTTACTAATTAAAATGGGTGACTAGTATTGTATTGGTGTATGTTTCTATTGGAGATACTTTTGTTGATTTGTGCGACAAAACTTCTTTTCCAAATTCAGATGAATAGTTTATAAAATAATATTGTTTAGTTTGAGTAAATTTGAAATATGCAAGAATATATAAAACTTCTATAATTTAACTAGAATATTTCACCTTTAATGGTGAGTTATAGTAATCGAAGAGTGCGAAGTATCGATCGGAATAATTTTTCTTGAAGAACTTGATACAATCCACTTTCCGAACTCAGCTTTTAATATTCTTAATCGGAGTTTGATTTCTTTCACATGAGCATGCACTTTTATCCTATTTTCCAATTTCTCAATAAATGTTTCAGAGTATCCCATCGCTGTTGAAAATGTCCCCATCAATCCAAAAATTGACCCAAGTAGAGCTCCCAAAAACACAAATCCTGATTGATTCAAAGTTC
This sequence comes from Stentor roeselii, assembly GCA_006503475.1. NCBI lineage: Eukaryota > Ciliophora > Heterotrichea > Heterotrichida > Stentoridae > Stentor > Stentor roeselii. The sequence continues at coordinate 24,213 of RSEH01000152.1, forward strand.
TGATAGTTTTCATTGCCGTATCACTTTCTAAAAGCACAATGCTCAACAACAAGTGAATTTGAATATTTACTCTAAATAAAAATCACGTAGATCTGGTAGCAAGTGATCCTCTTTCTGGGTCTTGATGACTCGATACTTGAAAACCAGTTTCTTCACTTGGCCATTCAGAAGACTCAGAAGTAAAAAGCTGAATAAAAATTACTGAAGGAGTAAGTTTAAAAAATACTTTAGAAGCAGTTGTACCTCGGAATAAAGCCTCATCAGATCCAGTTGTAAAAGAAGTAAAAGTTCCACTGAGCTGATCTGGAATAGAAGAGGAAGAAGTAATATTAACACTTATCGCAGTTGAATAACTTGACTTTTCTTTGAGTTTTATTTGAATTTCTGCTGTTTTTAATGTTAGTTCAAGATTGGAGTACTTAGCTTTTATTTGACAGTTTTCTTCAAAAGTTGAACATGAAATAAATCGATGAGAATAAGATATTCCTGAGTCTTGATAAAAGATATTCGAGTTGCATTTTCCATCTTTGTCTATACATTCTCCGCCGTAAATATAGAAGATTGATGTGATTATTGTCTGTTGAGCTGTTATTTTGCTATCAAGAGAAATGACTGGAATTAAAGCTTTGATTTCACTTACATTGTCTAACTGATAATTGAGGAATCCAGCAACAATAGTGATTATTGAGGCCATAACAAAAAAAATCGAAAAAAGTCCTCCTGTTTTAGTCTTTCGATGTATGACGGGCACTCCTAGGTCATTTGAGTGCTGAGAAACGAATATATCGAATTTTTGGATTTTATCCCAAATAGAAATAAAGACTAAACACAGAGTTATAAGGAAAATAGCAACTCCTGACATCGAAAACCAGAGGTTCGCAACTATATATGATATGAAAGATTTTTTATTTTCATAGGCATTAGGCTGGGCTGATCTATTCTGTGGTAACTCAAAATTGAGTTTCGGTTCAGATGATCCTATAGGACAAGTACGTCCAGAAGGGCAGTCTAAGCATTGAAAACTTCCTTCTTTATTAGAAAACGTTCCCGCAGGGCAAGGCTGACATTGTTCAATACTTGTTGCAGCCAGAGTTTTGCTGTATCTTCCTTTGGGGCAAGGTAAGCAAATTCCATTATCAAAATAAGTACCTTGCGAGCATTGCTTACATTTTTCACTGTAATGACCTTCACTGCATCCTAATTTTAAATCATCACTTGAGTTAAAACTGATTTTAAAGATATTACTTGTCAATTGATAAGTGCTTCGAAATGTATCAGAGGCTCCTCCGCCGCTGAAGATGTAAAAAGATTTCTGGTAGTGGACTCCGGTTGCACCGTAGATGTTGAGGTTTTCTGGAAGGTCGTATAAAATGTATTCGTTTGTTTTCAAATTTTTTAGTCGAATTGGAGAAATCATGACATAGTCAAAGAGAACTCCTCCAACTATAAACAACGACTCTCCACCTTTAACTAAAACTGATCCAGCAGCCACAACACTAGGACTTTGATCTGTATGATTCAAATAGCTCTGGTTAACCAAAACGGTGCTATTTTGATAAAATACATTAATTCTAACAGTATAAGGATTTGGAATATTCAAGAAGTTATTGCCTCCAACCACAACAATCTCAACTTTACTGCCATGATCTTCAACCCAACAATGCGCATCATGAATATCATTCCCATCCTTAAAAATCGTTTCCTCCATCAGCACAAACTTATTCGTTTCAACAGAATAAATCCAAATCTCATTAAACCCTTTTTCAATATTCTTTCCTCCAATTACAAAATATGTATAATTATGATAAGTCAAGCAAGATCCTCTTCTGGGTGAAGGTGAAAGTCCATCAGGCTTCACTTGATACCAAGTCTTAAAAGTTTCATGAAAGTAGTAAAAATCTTCAAGTAGACCATTTGGACCGATTCCTCCAAAGATAGCGAAAACATCTCCAAGAGACTTGGTGCATCCGAAACTCTTTCTTTTGCTAGGAGTATATCCTAAGGTGTTAACAAAGCTCCATTTCAAAGTACCAAAATCAAATTGCCAGAGATCATTAAAAAAAGTTTCAGTATCATCAGAATTGGCATCAGTCCCTCCAAACGTATACATAAAACTACTGATAACAACACTACAATGATAAATTCTCGCTTCAGGCGTAATAAAATCAGGAGACACAATTTCTCTTTGAGGAGGATTCTTACTAAGATCAATCGAAAAAACAGAATTCATGACATCTTGAGTAGTCCTTCCATAAAACAAGTAAAACTTTGACCCCACCAAGACACTTCCCGCAACAGTGACCCTCGTATCAATCTCCTGTGAAAGAAAAATCCAAGTCCTAGAATCAAAGTTAAATTTATAAATCGAGTCATATTCCTGCAAAGCTTCAAAAAGCATTCCATAAATCACAAACATTTCTCTATTAAAAATCACTGCATAATGTTGAATACGTGGCTCAGGAGGAGTCCCAAGAGTCTCAACTTTTTCCCATTCATAACTTTCAAGGTCAAACCGAAACAAGTCACTATTCGGCACTTCTTTCAAAGGCGCATATCCAAATAAATAAAGAGATCCTTCAAAGTAAACAAGACTTGAAGCCATTCTTGGACTTGGGGTACTTTTTCCGGCTTTGATTTTTTTACTGATTAGAGAATCCATGTCGATTCTGCCTAAAACTTACAGAAATAAATCGTCGCTGTAGCCGACATCGAGAAGACCGCCGAATATCGCCACGAAGTTTGAAGAGTTATGAATAAATGACGTGAATCCAAAACCTCCTCTTTCGTCTAGAGGGTCTCCTTCGAGTTCTTCGATTTTCCATCCAAGATTTTCTAAGTTGAATGAATAAAATTCACAGGAATAACCAAACTCATAAATTTTACGATTTGATTTTAAATATAACCCGTGACCTGACAGACCTTTTGGCTCTATGTCGGAAAATGAGTTGATTTTACGGAAGGTTTGGGTTTTCAATGAAAATCCTGTGATTTTTGGAACTCGGATGGATGACTGGTAGTAGTCTCCTCCTATCGTTATGATCTCATCGTTCATTTCATCGTATACAGCTGCTGAAATTGACGCTCTTGGAGGCGGCGCACCTGTCTTAGGAATAGTTTCTACGGTGTAACCTAAAACCTGGAGAATAATTGAAAGGATCAAAATCATTCAACAATTATGGATGAATACTCAAGTATTCAAATGAATATACAAGATTAAGTTTTTAATTAATTGAGACCCAAAGGTCTCAAGTTTTTGTTTCTGTTTAAATATATTCAGTTTTTTTTGGAAATCATGAAATTCATAATGCTAATCTGAGAATATAACTTGAAAATCACCTTCATCGTAATACTTCAATCTCAAATATAATAATTTTAACTTTGATTTGGTAGATTGCAGATTTGAAATATCTCAAAAAATTCTGAATACATTATGATACTTAAGATGATATTTCAAGTATGGTAAATAAATTTAAGTTATTGTTATGTATATAAATATTTTCATGATTGGGAATGAATAATTAAGAATCTAAGGAAATTAAATTGATTATTTGATAAGATTTCTGAGGTTTATCAGGTTTGTATTTTTTGTTCTTTAATCAGCAGTTGCTTCTGATAAATTAGGTTATGGTTATTAAGAAGTTTTTTTATTGAATCTTTCTGTATGCTAATAATTTTAGATAATGAATTACTCCCACTATAAGCATGTGAATAACTTAAACTATTACTCCTGCTGACAGGTAATCGCAACTGAATATTGAAAAACATTACTCGGAATAACTTTTCTAGATTTGTTAAACATAAACCATTTCCCAAATTCCCCCTTCAAATTTCTAAACTTTTCTTTAATCCCAAGAGCATCCAAATTCTTTTTCCTCCTATTCTCCACTTTTTCAACAAGACTCTCCACATACCCCATAACAGTAGAAAAAGTTCCCAATAGTCCAAAAATCGATCCAAGAAGTGCTCCTAAAAAAACAAAAGCTGACTGATTCAAAGTTCTAATAGTTTTCATAGCAGTTTCACTTTCCAATATCACAATATCCAACAACAAGTGTATCTGAATATTGATCCTAAATAAATTTCACATTTCTCGATTCGAAAGTGTTCCTCTTTCAGGTTCTTGAGGACTTGAAACATGAAACCCAGTCTCTTTACTTGGCCATTCAGAAGACTCAGAAGTGAAAAGCTGAATAAATTTTACTGAAGGCGTCATTTTGAAGTAAACATTCGAAGGCACTGTTCCTCGAAACAATGTATCTTCTGAGCCTGTTGTGAATGAAACAAAGATACTGCTAAATTCTCCAGGAATAGAAGAAGATGTGCTGATGTTTACACTAATCGCAGTTGAATAACTCGACTTTTCTTTCAATTTTATCTGAATTTTCGAAGTCTTCGAAGTGACTTCAAGGTTCAAGTACTTAGCTTGTATCTCACAATTTTCTTGAATAAAAAAACATGAAACTGATTTACTCGAGTAAGCCAATCCTGAGTCCTGATAAAAAATATCAGAATTGCAATTCCCGTTAAAATCAGAGCAATTTCCTCCATAAATATAAAAAACTGAAGTAACAATCATCTCTCTAGCCTCAACCTTCTCATCCAATATCATCAAAGGCACCAAGGTTTTAATCTCACTGACATTATCCATTCCAAAGCTCAGAACAGCTGCGACTCCTGTGATAATAGAAGCCAAAATGAAAAACAACGAAAAGACTCCTCCAGTTTTCGTCTTACGATGCACGACCGGGACTCCAAGTTGATTTGAATGCTGAGCAACGAAGAAATCGAAATCTTGGATTTTATCCCAAAGAGCAACAAATGAAAAACTCAAGAAAATAACGAAAGCCGCAAGGCCGAGACCTGAAAACCACAGATTTTGGACTATCAGAGAAATAAAACGCTTTTTGTTCTCGAAAGCTCCTGGCTGTGAAGAAGAGTTACTTGGAAAAACTACGGAAGACTTCGGGCTTGATGAACCGATTGGGCAACTTTGACCTGATGGACAGTCTAGGCAATTAAAACTTCCTTCTTTGTCGTTGAATGTTCCGAAAGGACATGGCTGACATTGCTCGAGGCTTGTTGATGATATTGTTTTGCTAAATCTGCCTTTTGGACATGAAATGCATGAACCTTTTTTGGAAAAACTACCTGGAGGGCAGGGATCACATGTTTCTTCGTTGTGGCCTTCGCTGCAGAGTAAGGAAAAATAATCGCTTGTGTTGAAATTTAGTTTGTGTAATGTGTTTGTTATTTTGAAAGAACTTCGGATTGTGTCCTTGTTTCCTCCACCGCCGAAGATGTAGAAGGACTTTTGGAAGTGCACTCCAGTGGCTCCATAAAGATTAAGTGTATCAGAAGTGTTGTAGTTAAAAAACCGCCCAGTTTTAAGATTTTTTACTCTAACCGGACTAATCATCACCAAATTATAAGCAAGTCCTCCAACAATAAACAATGAATCTCCACTTTTTACAAAAGTCGATCCAGCAGCAACAACGAAAGGCATAATATCACTCTGATTCAAATAACTTTGATTTACCATAACCGTGTTATTTTTCTCAAAAATATTGATTCTAATCGTGTAAAAATTCGGAATATTAAAAAAGTTGCATCCTCCAACAATGACTATTTCAACATTTTCATCTTGCTCTTCCACCCAACACTGTGCATAATGAATATCGTTTCCATTCTTGAATATCTGTTCATTCATCAGTTCAAATTTGTTACTTTCAGCTGAATACTTCCAAATCTCGTTAAATCCTTTTTCCTTGTTTTTGCCTCCTATGATGAAGTATCTGTAATTGTGGTATGTCAAACAAGATCCTGATCGAGGTGAAGGTGAAAGGCCTTCAGGTTGGATTTGGTACCAGGTCTTGAAAGTTTCATGATAATAGTAAAAGTCTCCTAGAAAACCGTCTTTTCCGGACCCTCCAAATATTGCGAAAACATCGCCGATTGACTTTGTGCAGCCGAAACTTTTTCTTGCACTTGGAGCATCTCCAAAAGTATTCATAAAACTCCACTTTGAAGTTATAAAGTTAAATTGCCAGAGATCATTATACAAGGTTTCAGTAGTATCTGTATTAAAATATCCTCCTCCAAAAGTATACATATAATTACTAATAACAACACTGCAATGATAAATTCGTGCATCTGGTGAAGCATAATCACTAGAAACAACTTCGCGCTTAGGAGGTGTAAAACTAAGATCAAGTGAAACAACAGAATTAAGCATTTCAACTGTAGTGCCTCCATAAAACAAATAAAACTTAGACCCAACCAAGACACTAGCAGCTAAAGAAACTCGACTTCGAGGTTCATTAGATAAAAAAATCCAAGTCTTTGAAGCGAAATTGAATTTAAAAATCGAGTCATATTCAAATATGTTTTCGAAAAGTAATCCGTAGATGATGTACATTTCTTCATTATACACTGTTGCGTAATGCTGAGTCCTTGGATTTGGAGGATTTCCAAGAGTCTTAACGATGTCCCATTCATATGTGTCAAGATCGAATCGATATAAAATACTGTTAGGAACCTCTTTCAAGGGAGAGTAGCCGAACATATATAGAGAGCCTTGATAATAAGATAAACTGATTCCCATTCTTGGACTTGGAGTTGATTTACTTGCTTTGATTTTTTGGCTTACAAGCTTATCCATGTTGATCCTTCATAAACCTTACAAAAACATATCATTACTCAATCCACTATCAAGTATACCTCCAAAGATCGCAACAAATTTCGTTGAATTATGAACAAAACTTGCAAATCCAAAAGATAATCTTTCATCCAGAGGGTCACCTTCTAAATCTTCAATTTTCCACGCGGAATTTTCAAGGTTGAAAGAAAAAAATTCAGCAGGGTAGCCAAATTTATAAATTCTCCGATTAGGACTAATAAAGAGTTGATGCCCTGAAAGATATTTAGGACTTATGTTAGAAAACGAGTTGATTTTTCTGAATTTTAAGGTCTTTAGAGAAAATCCTGTGATTTTGGGAATTTCTAGTAAGGACTGGTATTCTCCTCCTATGGTAATTATTTCATTTTCAAGCTCATCATAGACTGCTGCAGAATTTAATGATCTTGCAGGAGGTGAATTAGTTTTTGGGATAGTTTCTTGGGAGTAGCTTGAGACTTGGAGAATAATCGAAATGATATAAATCATTAGAGGTATTTATATATTGAATTGGAATTCTAAAATAGCTTTCTTATTTATTTTTTTTAAGATTTATGGAAATATTTGAACTAAATCCTTGTTCAATTAATCTTTATTTAATAAACTGCATAAATCTTACCCAAGTACTGTTAAAGTTCCTCATTGAGCTAGGAATTTGATTTGAATCATTTTGATTTGGCATGCAGATATTATAATTATTTGAAAATGGAAATATATAAAAGCTTTACAGACAAATTAATGATATTTGAATTGGTTAGGTTAAACCCAAGTTATTAGAGCTCTAAGCCAACATCAAATCACTGAATTCATAGTCAAGTATAGATATTCTAAATTAAGGTAAGCCACTTATGATTAATTTTTAACAATGAAAAGTAAAAAATCCTAAAAATAAAGACTAGATATTAAACTAAAGCCACTATTGGCAGGTTATAATCACCGACTGAGCAGTATCAATAGGAACAACTTTTTTCGACCTCCTTAAAACAACCCATTTCCCAAACTCAGCTTTCAAAACACCCAGTCTACTTTTCATCTCATTCACATGAGATATTTTTTTCCGTTTATTCTCTACTTTCTCCAAAAACGCCTCAGTATACCCCATGACCGTTGAAAAAGTTCCCATGAGTCCAAAAATCGATCCAAGAAGTGCTCCTAAAAACACAAAAATCGACTGATTTAAAGTTCTAATAGTTTTCATAGCAGTGTCACTTTCCAATATCACAATATTTAACAACAAGTGTATTTGAATATTGACTCTAAATAAAAATCACGTAGATCTAGTTGAAAGAGACCCTCTTTCAGGTTCTTGAGGACTTGAAACATGAAACCCAGTCTCTTTACTTGCCCAGTCAGAAGACTCTGAAGTGAATAACTGAATGATTTTTACTGAAGGAGTGAATTTGAAGTAAACTTTTGAACCGGTTGTTCCTCGGAATAAGGTTTCTGTTGAACCGGTTGTGAAAGAGGTGAAAATACTGCTTATTTGGTTTGGGATTGAGGATGTTGATGTAATGTTGACGCTGATTGAACTTGAGTAACTTGATTTTTCTTTTAGTTTTAGCTGGATTTCAGAAGTTTTTGAGGAGAGTTCGAGGTTAGTGTACTTGGCTTTGATTTCACAGTTTTCGTTTAGTGTTGTACATGAGATTGATCGGAAAGTATATGAAAGGCCTGAGTCTTCATATATTATGTTTGGATTGCACATCTTTTCATAAGAGCATTCTCCACCATATATATAAAATGTTGAAGTAACAGTTATTTCTTTTGCTGTTATTCTTTCATCAAGTATCATTATTGGAATCAAAGTTTTGATCTCACTAACATTATCCATCTGAAAACTTAAAAACGCCGCAATAACAGTAATAATCGATGCAATTTCAAAAAGCACAGAAAAAACTCCTCCAATCCTAGTTTTTCTATGAACAACAGGTTTTCCAAGATCACTCGAATGATAACTAACAAAAATATCCAAATCTTTAATTTTCCTCCAGACTCCACTAAAAATAAGGCAAATGACTAAACTAAAAACTGCGACACCAGCAAGAGAATACCACAAATTAACAACAATAAATGAAATAAATGGCTTTTTATTCTCATAAGCCTTTGGCTGGACCGAGTTATTTTGAGGCAGCTCGAAATTCACCTTCGGCTCTGAAGACCCAATGGGGCAGGTATATCCGACAGGGCAGTCAAAACAATGAAAACTTCCTTCTTTGCTACTAAACGATCCTGCTGCACAAGGCTGGCATTGTTCGATACTTGTTGCTGCTAAAGTTTTGCTGTATCTTCCTTTAGGACAAGATTTGCATGAGCCGTTGTTTGAATATGTTCCTTGTGGACATGGAATGCATTTTTCAATCTGGTGTCCTTCACTGCAGGGTAATGAAAAAGAGTCACTTGAGTTGAAGGTTATTTTGTAGATGTTACTTGATAGTTGATAAGAACTTTTGAATGTGTCAGATGCTCCACCTCCACTGAAGATGTAGAAGGATTTCTTGTAGTGGACTCCTGTAGCCCCGTAGATGTTGAGGTGGTTTGGAGTATCGTATTTTGAATATTCATTTGTTTTTAGGTTTTTTACTCGAATTGGGCAGGTCATTATGTAGTCAAATAAAACTCCTCCAACTATGAATAGTGAGTCTTCATTTTTTACTAGTACTGATCCAGCAGCAACAACTAAAGGCATATTATCATTTTTATTCTTATAATTCTGGTTCACCAAACAAGTATTATTTTGATAAAAAACTCTAGCCCTAATAGTAAAAGCATTAGGAACATTCAAAAAGTTGCACCCTCCAACTAAAACGATTTCAGGATTTTCCCCTTCCTCATCAACCCAGCATTTTGCATCATAAATATCATTTCCATCCTTAAAAATCGGTTCATCCATCAACAAAAACCGATTACTTTCAACTAAGTACATCCAAATCTCATTAAACCCTTTTTCACTGTTCTTCCCTCCGATGACGAAGTATCTATAATTGTGATAAGTAAGACAAGCTCCGCTTCTTGCCGAAGGGAAAAGATCAGCTTGTATCCGATGCCAAGTCTTAAAACTTTCATGAAAAAAGTAAAAATCTCCAAGAAAGCCATCCTCTCCAATTCCTCCAAAGACAGCAAAAACATCTCCAAAAGACTTGGAACATCCAAAATTTTTCCTTTTGCTCGGAATTTCCCCAAGACTATTAATAAAAGTCCATCTTGAACTCAAGAAGTCAAATTGCCAGAGATCATTGTAAAATTTTTCATTATCATCTGTATTTGCATCGCCTCCTCCAAAGGTGTACATAAAAGTACCGATCACGACACTGCAATGATAAGTCCGAGCTTCAGGTGTTAGGAAGTCAGGAGAAACTACCTCGCGCTTGGGAGGCACCTGGCTGAGATCGAGAGAAATAACAGAGTTCATGACATCAACAGTAGTCCGGCCATAAAAAAGGTAGTACTTGGAGCCAACTAGAACCCCAGCTGCAATATTAACCCGAGTGCCAGACTCATTTGAAAGCAGGACCCAAGTTTTCAAATAAAAGTTATACTTATAAATAGAGTCATACTCAGAAATAGTTTCATATAAAACTCCATAAATAACATACATCTCATCATTGTAGACCACTGCATAATGCATCACTCTTGGATCAGGGACTTGCCCAGTAGTCTCTAACACTTCCCATGAATAGCTTGTCAAGTCGAATCTGAATAATTTACTATGAGGTGGCTCTTTTAAAGGAGAATATCCGAAGAGATAAAGAGATCCGTTGAAATAAACTAGAGTTATTCCAAGGCTGGGACTTGGAAAGTCTTTACTTGGTTTAATTTTTTTACAATAAAAAGAGTTGAAATCAATCCTGAATAAAACTTACAAGAACAAATCATTATTATAGCCTAAGTCCTGCAACCCTCCAAAGATAGCCACATAGTCAGTTGAATTAAAAGAAAAACTTGTATATCCAAAATACTTCCTTTCTTCAAGAGGGTCTCCTTTCAGCTCTTCTATTTTCCAACTGAAACTTTCTAAATTAAATGAGTAGATTTCAGAAGAATAACCAAATTCGTAAATCTTTCGGTCTTTTGATAGGTAAAGAGCGTGACCTGAAAGGGCTTTAGGTTCGACGTCTGAATAGCAAATGATTTTACGAAATTTTTGAGTTTTTAATGAAAATGCGGTGATTTTTGGAGATCGAGATGATGATTGATAATAGTCTCCTCCTATTGTTATTATCTCGTTTGTTGTCTCGTCGTAGACTGCTGCCAAGTAGGTGGCTCTCGCAGGAGGTGCCTCTGTTTTTGGAATCGTCTCCTGTAGGTAACTGCAGACCTGGAGAAATATCAAGAATAAAGGCAACATAAAATATAAATGGAGGAAGACTTAGGTAAGGTCTCAAGGGTGTGATTAATTATTTAGATTTATTCATTAATTTAATTTATAAATGCTCTAAAGTTTATTTAACTTGATGATCATTATATTGAATTTATTAGAGAATTATTTGAGTGAATGCAAATTAAATTTTGATTTTTGTCATTTGAGGGAAAAATTGGGATCAATAGTAAATCAAATCGTTTGTTAATAACTGAACCTATTTTGAAAATTAGAGATAAAGGCTTACTAAACTTTCAGTTTAATCTCTTTGGAATGCTTGAATAGTTCGATCTGAAATATAAAAAAGTTGAAAAATCAATTATCTCAAAGAGGAAAAATTTTTAAATTTCTTTAAATTTATCGAAAGACTAACAAAACTGTGAATAAATAACTTATCGTAGTTTTATTCATCAATTGATTAATCAACTAGAACAGATTTTCTAACATTTTTAGAATTTAATATGTATATACTAGGATTAAATTCATCCTTTTGCTTATAATTTAATTATTTCAATGATATAAGGTTATAAGGATAAATGATGATCTTTATATAAAACGGTAAATCAATTTTATATTTAACTCTGCTGAATAACTAGTTTTAGTATATTATTTATATTTTAAAATCATTAAATAAATTTCAATAGAGAGAATCCTATTTAGTTGTATCAAGTGCATATTATAAAACTTGTGCATAATGAACTGATTTTGTAATAAGATAAATAAGTCTTAGATCTATCTCTTAAAACTATAATCATTTTGAATTCTTAAAGATTTAGAAACAGTCTAAAACTTATTTTAAATCATCTTTCAAAACATGCACACAATCATCTAAATTCAATAGTAATTCATTTTGTAAAAATCGTATAATAACAGTAAAACTCACATCAAATCATAAACAGAAGGATGACTCATGAAAAAATCTGATCAAAATATTTCTGAAACAAGAGCTTTAATTACTATTATTTCAGCCACTACTGACTGGAAGGGGTTGTTAAGTCAGAGAGTGTTCGTGGATTCCAAAGAAAAGAGGGTGATACTGGTTTGTAATAAGGTGATGATCTCATCAATATCCTTCGAGTATAATTCCGAATTTCATCTGAAGAATTCTAGCCAAAGTAAATATTAGAATGATATGAGCTTTATAAAGACTTATAATTATGATCGTTCAGCATGAAACAAGCATTCTATGTATAGGAGTATTGATGATATAGATAACAATTAGGGCTAAATCAGATTCATCATTTCAAGATACAGAGACAATATTTCTTTTCATATGAAACCTCAATTAATTTCAAGTCTAAAAGAAATAAGAAGTTTGAAAATTCAGTTTTTTTGTCTAAAAAATTAGATTTATAAGAATTCTGTAATAATAAAGCTGCTAAGCTATTAATAAGTTTCAAGTCCATGAATACTAGTATCTTCCCATGTATTAAGTGTAGAGGTCTATCATTTTTGAATTTTTCAGAATCATTAAATGTTAAGATTCAAGACTTCAAGCCAATTAAGAGATAAATTTAAACAAATCCAAAAACTAATTACATTGATAATCTTCTATAAAAATTAAAAAATTTAGAAATACCCAAACTTTTCTTCAAAATCAAACCAGAATTAAATCCTTCAAAAAAACGAATTCTAAATTCCCTAGTTAATATTTTACTGAATAAGTTATTAACAAGTAAAGTACTATAAATGGAAGGACAACTCAGGGAAAGATCTGATCAAATCATAGCTGAAGCCAAATCAGTGAGACAAAGACTTTTAGCTGCCAATGACTGGAAAAGTCTTGGGGAGTCAAACGATATGCAAGGTTTCCAAAGAGAGGAAGGAGACACTGTCTTCGTGAAAGGTGTTGCGATCATCAATTTCCCTCCGAATGTTATCGCTGACTTCATCTGGAATAATGACAATCGATCAAAATATGAAGATTTCTTGGGCTCGGTCAATATTCTGCATAATTTCGGAGATACCAAAATAGAACTCATTCATAAAAAGATGCCACTTATCATCAGTGATCGAGAAATTCTTCATGTTATTAGAAGGGAAAATGAAGGAGAAAATGTTTTAATTATTTCGAGAAGTATTGATTTGGATGTTCCTGTTGTGGAAGGCAGGGTTAGAGCGACTTCTCATATTTTATCATATTATTTGGTTAATATTGAAGATATCGCTGCTGAAGTCACTTTGATCATTGGAGCGAATCCTAATGGAAGTATTCCTCAGGTTCTTCTGAGTCAGATTGCAGGAAAAGCAGCTTTTCAGTTAGCGAAAATTAGAGATGCACTTAGTGGGTAATTAGTTAGGGTCTTCTTTCATATGCTTTGGGGATATGTTTATTTGGCTGGTTGAATTGATGGGTCTTGAAGTAGGTCTGCGGAATCGTTTAATTAATTCTTATTATTTTCTTTGATGTTGATTTGCATAGGTTGTACTCTAATAATTTCTGTTAGATAGTTAATTGAAGAAAGATATCTCCTTTAGGACAGGGTTTGGATCCATAAGTCTTAAAGTAGCTTCCTGGTGGAATACATTTGCCGCTGTAGTGGCCTTCATGGTAAAGTAAAAGAATCGCTTGAGTCGAAGCTGATATTGTAAATGCTGCTTCCTACTTGGTGACAACTTTTAAAAGTCCCTGACGCCTCCACTGAAGAGGTAGAGGATTTCTGGTAGTACTCACAGATGACGCTGTAGATGTTTATTCTATCTAAAAGATTGTATAATGAGTACTCATTTGTATTAAAATTTGTTAGTTTGGCTATACAGTTCATGATATAATCAAATAAACTCCTCTAACATAAATATCGATTCTTTATTTTTATTAGTATAGAACCTGGAGATACAACAAAAGGTATACAATCATTATGACTTAATTAACTCTGGTCTATCAATATTGAGTTACAGTAAAAACCTCGCCTCAAAAAAATAAACACAAGAAACATAAAAATTTGCATCCTTCTCCATCTTCTAAAATTTCTCATCGTAAATACTGTTTCAATCCTTAAAAATCGGTTCATCCATAAAAAAAGCGATTACTTTTCACTTTGTACATCCAAATCTTGTTCAAAATTTTTCACTGTTTTTATTTCGATGACGAAGTATCTGGAGTTGTGATAAGTCAGAAAACCTCTGCTGTGAACTTAAGGGTAAGATCATTGGCTTGGATCTGGTGCAAATTTTTAAAATTTTGATAAAAATGTAAAAATCTGCAAGAAAGGCATCGGCTTCGATGGCTCTGAAGAGAGTGAAAACGTTTTCTAGAGACTTGGAACATCTGAAGCTTATTCTTTGTTTGGAGTGGATCTGAAGCTATTGATAAATGTCCAAATCGAATTGCCAGAGGTCTTTCTAAAGTCTTTCAGAATCATCAGAGTTTGTATCACCTCCTCTAATGGTATAGATGAAAATGCTTATGAAAATATCACAATTATAAACTCGTCCTTCAGGTGCAAAAAAATCATGAGAAATGAATTTCGCTTAGGAGGATTATGGCTGAGGTCGAGAGATACGACAGAGTTCAATCACATCAACATTAGTCCATATATAAAAGAGATAATACTTGAAGCCAGCCAGAATCGCAGCCGAAATATTAACCCGATTGCCAAACTCATTCGAGAACAGTACCCAAGTGCTCAATAAAAAGTGAAATTTACATCGAGCCATACTAAGTGATAGTAAATATGAATAATTTTTTTGCTATAATTATTGTCATATATAAAAGACATTAAATAAATTTCCAAGGCTATAGAGTTTAAGCATTTCAATCTAAACTAAAATTATTGGTCTTTATCTCAATAAAATTTATATTTAAACGCTTATCAACTAATTAACTTTCTTCATTCCATAAAACCTTCAAACAAATGTAAAATTAAATTTTCAACAATATAAAATTAAAGAAATCTAAGATTATCAAATTTAGAAGAGTCTATCAATTCTTCATTATCTTCATTATTCGATAATTGAATCACTTCGTTTCCAAAGTTTTTTGAGATTTTAAACATCGCAGGTTCATGTCTTTTCGATTTTTTAAATGAAACTAATTTTCCTTCAACTAATAAAGAAGGATCAATTTCGTCATCACTATCAAAAACCAAATGATCCTTTCCTTGAATAAAGTTAAAATAAATTTCAGAATACTCATGTAATTCAGTATCAATTTCTAAAATATTTTTAATATTTTCTATGAACTCAATTGTTGAATCAGTAAGATATCCTTTAACATCATCAAATTTTAGGTTATAAAAAAATTTGATTAAATATTTATACCATTGATTTATCTCTTCGATCGTCAATTTTTCAAGTATTTCTATAAAATTTTCAATAATATTCACAAATAAGTAAAGCTTCTGACTGTGATATTTTAAGAAAAGATGCATATTTTGAAGGATGTGAGTTTTTAAAGACTCTGAATATTTAACTAAAAGATACTCAATAAATACTAAAGACTTTTTTGTATCATTTCCGACTAAACAAATAAGCATTTTATTATATGAAATTTTTTCTAATTTTGTATAGTTAACCCTGAGAAAATTGTCAAAATATTTAAGTGATATTATATATCTGAGGTGCTGATTACTGAGCAGATTAGAATGGTTTTTTATATATTCAAAAAGTTGAGTATAACCATGATCAAAATCAATTTTCGAATTAATAATCGATTTCCAGTTAACATTCCAAACAAATTCACTTTTATCACCAAAAAATGAAATTTGATCAAAGTTTTCAAAATTTAAAATATAGATAAAAAAATTGTTTATCAGGTATTTCTGATTATTCACATCAAGTTCTTCAGTAAGGATAATTATCAGATGAATAACTGAACTAGGACTAAGTATATTATCGTTCTTATAAAGTTTCACCACTGACAATAAATTAAGAGTGCATCCTTTTATTAACTCTTTATCAATAATAGAAACCTTTTTCTTAATAAGCAGAAGTAAAAGTTTTTTGTAAGGTTTATTCGGATTGTTAACAAGGAACTCAAGAGCTCCATCTCTTGAGCTAAGAATACTGAGAATATGAAAAATCTCTGAAGGTCCAGTGATTTCTTCTAATACATCATAAAACCTTCTAAAGTAACCAACATTCGTTGAAGACCTCAAAACACAATTTAAAAAGAATTCAACATAGACCAATTTAAATTTTTCATAAACAGAAATTTTCCGCATGAAGCTAAAAAAATCTTCAGAAAATACAAAATCTTTAATACCAGCCATTTCTCCTTCTTTCAATAAATCCATATTCCTTCTACAATCTTTTGACTTTTCGCTAAAATTGATATGGTTAATTTCTTTTTTCAGTACTTTTTCATATAATAATAAATAAGCCGAAGGTTGAAAATCATCTCCAACAAGATCTCCAGTCGATAGTTGAATCATTTCTTCTTTAGAGATTTTTCTGACCCTTGTATCGTTAAACTTGTACCAGTCACCATCCTTAGTATTGACAATAGAATAATAATGACCAGCCTGAGCAGTTCCCACATGAATAGTGACACCTTTGATCTTATACAAAAAGTCTTCTGGGCCTTCAGTCCAAATCTCTTGATTTGCGTATTTTTTCATGTCGATTTCTGTCGGAATTTCAAACTTGTCATGAAGTTTCGTCCTTTTACCGAGGTTTAACTTGTACTCGAATCTTTTAAGTGAAAAAAACAGGAAATTTGGTAATTGTAAAAGACTTGGTTTTATAGAAAATTTTACTTTTTTCTTACATTTTTCACATAAAATCGAATTTTGACCTTCAAGTGTCTCTCCAGCGATGAAGGTATTTAAACTGGACTTTAATGAATTTTTAACACCTTTAAAAACATTGAGTCCTAAAGTCCAGAAGTTCTGTTCTCTTCGAAACGAATGAGGACACTCTAAACTAGAATACTCATTCAACTGACATCCTAAAAAATGATTAGAAAGAATCTCTTCAAAAGCATTTCCAGTTCCACTATTCAAACATTTTTCAAAAAGTCTTAAAAGAAACTCATCTGCATCCATCTGTTCATAAAAATTATCAGATCCATGAAAAGCCCTTATCAAATTCTTAGCAGAAACATTCGAACTTTTACAATTTTCCAGTTTTAAAAAAACTCTTTGCAGGACTGACAAACAGTTAAAGTCGTCTTTAAAGTTTAGGGAAAAGACTGAATTTCTGAATGATTTTATGTGAAATAAATGTTGGATCAAGCTGTTTGAATAGCAGATGCAAGAAGGATTTTTTAGACCTTTGAATGAGTCGAAGCTTGGAATTGAATTAAGTTGAATATTCCAACTTCCTTCAGTCATTTTTCGCCAATGTTTGCATCTGATCATTTTAAGTAGTTTCGGTTCTAACCAACGAAATGCATTCGGGTCTGATTTGAGAAGCTTGGATGATAAAGAAAAAGCTGTTAATCTTGATTCTTGTGATTTGCATTTTGGAATAGAAAACACTGAATCGATTGGCAAGACTAGAGATTCTATAAAATTTTGCAAATTTGATGGAGGGTCGATAAGGTCTGAGTTTGCTTCAAGGAGTTCAAGCATCAAATGTAAATTTTCATTTTCAGATTCATTGATTTTAGATTCATAGGTTTCGAGATGGCTTATCGTGATTTGAACTATTTTTTTGGATTTTTCGGGGGAAAGTTGGTTGATATTTTTAAAGAGTTTTATTATAACATAATATTGAATGCTTAATTTATCAGATGCTAGTTCAGAGTCTAGTGTTGGTAAAAATTTATCTGTGAAAAGAATACTGCTTTGACTATTTTTTATAATATTAATTAAACAGTTTAGAAGATAAACTGAAAATTCAGAGTGAAAATATGGAGATGTAAGAGCTCTGTAAATTTCTTCAAAGTTTTCAAAGACGAAATTTTGATTTATAGTTTTTAATATGGAGTAGTCGAATTGATTCAGTAAAATAGATTCATACTCTTTGAAATGATGTTCAATATGCTTTATGTAAATGAACTGGGAGTTGTTATAACTTAACAGTATTAATTTGCAAAAAATCATTAATAAAACTGAAGGATCCGATATTTTCTTAATAGAACTTTCGCAGAATTTAATGATGTACCAAAGAAGTTTTGTCGAATACTCCTCTTTATCTAAATATCTGATTAAATAATTTAAGTAGTCTTGATATTTACCATTTGAAATAAATCTAATTAACCAATCGTTTTTTGATATTGACTGAAATAATATATGAAAGGTAATTAAAAATTGACTATAATCATCTTTTTTTTCTATTTCTTCTACAGTGAAATCGAATTTATTTATAGAAATTAACATTTTTTCAGTAACTTTTAAGCTGCAAAAGTTTATAAAAAGTTTATAAGAAATTTTCGTTTTTTGGGCAATAATTTTATTAAAAAAATCGTCGAATACTTCAAAGTAATCAAACAATTTAGATAATACGATTTTAAAATATTCCTTTGATTGAAACACCTTTATAATGTCATTTTCTTCAATTTCAACAATTTTAAATTGATCTTCAGGTCCATAAATTCTCGAATTTATTGAAAAAAACAAAGTTTGGTCATGATTATTGAAATAATTTTCAATAACTTTTAAAATACCATTCACTCTAACCTTTTTGTAGAGATTTCCAGTAAACCATTTTCCTTCGAAAAAAAGCTGAACATCAATTTTAGAAGGATCAAGTATATTCTTCAAGGAGAAATGAAATATTTTTACTAATCTTTCTAAATGTTGACTATTCTGATAATCAAAATGGTTTTTTATTTTCATAATTAACTCCAAGCAAACATTTTCATAACAATCTTTAAGAGAACTACTGAAAGTTGTCATCAAAATAATTAGAATCTTGAGTACTTTCTTCATTATTAACTTATCTGAATTCAAGAAAATGACGACAAGTTCATCGAGTCCTTTGATATCTCCTCGAATGACCCAACTTACTTTATTCTCCTTAATCTCCAGAGAGTACTTTTCATTTCCTCTGATAAAAAGGATTTTAAAATATGAGAAAAGGTAAAAATTCACAGCACCTTGTCTTAAGACTTGACTGTTAATAAGCCTCTCTAACGAAAAAAAATAATTATTGCAAAGACATCTGAACCTTAGCCCATAAAAGAATGATCGACTGAAAAGATTACATAAAATTTGGTCAGGGTAGAGTAAAAACACAATTTTTTCTAATTTTTCCTCATTTTCTCCTATTTCACACAGAGATCTACTGTTTAATATTTCTAAAAACTCAAGTCTTGCCCTGATTTCCTCTTCATGGGTAACAAGGAGTTTGAATTTTCGAGTTTTTCTCCTCTTCAGGTATTTTTTCAAGTTTTTCACCGTGAGTTGTATATAATGATTAGCCTCGCAGTGACTTGTTAATACTTTTGGGTCGAGTTCTTGACAAATATCACTGTAAAGTTCTAAGTAAAAAAAGCAAGTCTCTAGATTTTCAGTCAAAATGCTGAAAGATGATAAAAAGGCCTCGAGATGTGAATTCTTCATCAGAATTTTCTTCCAATTCAAAATGATTTCTGCTCTTACGACAAGATCTCCGATTTCAGTCAAAGGAAGGTTTTGAAGCAAAGACAATGAAAAAGTGTCTGAGTTGATTTCTTTGCTGGTCTGCAAGTTCATAATATAGATTATTATGTAAATAATTCAACCGATTCCTATTAGAAAATCAGCAATACTAAGAAAAAGACTGATTTTGGGTTTGTTATGATGAAGATAAAGAAATTTGTTATGAGTAAGGCATTCTTTTCTTATTTTTCTTGAATCTTATCAGTTCTTCTTTTATCTAACTCTTAAATCTTTATTTTCTAGTTGTTCTGATAGATAAAAAAGCTTAAAACTAAAAATTTTAGACTTTCCTCTAAAAAATTCAAATCTATTGGAAATTCAATCAATTTTCCTCTTCAATACATCAACTAAAACTTAGACTAAAACTTATTCATCCTCTTCTTTATTAAAAAATTTTCATAATTTCCAATTAGTGAACTTATGAAAAAACTTAAAACTTACTAATTGATAAAAACTGAGCTAGCACATAGAAAAGCTGCCATTTTTCACAATATTCTGATCCATCTCGTTTTCATACACAAAAGAAAAGCTCTCATTCCTGCCTTGTACATCAAGTTCTCCACCCGCTTCAAAAGAATCCTGAACAGGGAGAATAGCTTTTCTAGAAGCTCGATCAAGTTGTTCCCTATTATCTTCCAACTCCTTAATCTGCCTTTCTTCCTCTTCCTTAATAATCCTATCAACATCAGGCATCCCTGCAACTTCAATAAAGTCATAAAGTTTCTTAATTCCAGATAAAAGATAAGTTCCTTTTGCAAGCTTTTTAAACCTTTCAATGATCTCTTCCTTCGTACTCGTCCCCGCCAACATTTCACTGATCAACGTCAAATGGAGCTTAAAAACCATTCTACATGAATAAGTGTCGTTTAAATACCGGAAAAGCCCTTCTTCAGCCTTGCACTTGCTTATGAGATACTTTTTATATATCGAATACTCCTTCATTACTTCTGGGTTGTCAACTGGAAGGATGAAACAAGAGTCAAAGTCTTTTAAAGTTAAATGCAATGTGTTCCGGAAGAGTCTTTCAATTTCGTTTATTCCTAGAGGGTAAGAAGGTCGGACTTTGCTTTCAAGAGTTTTTTTAAACATTTCGAAACTTTCGAAACTTTTTTCTTTCAGGATCTCGACGACCTCACCTTGGGCAAAAGGCTCTAAATTGATTTTATTCCGAAGTGTTGAACCTTGTACTTGAATTTTAGAATGACAGCAACCCATTAAATTATCATGCAATGAAATTAGCGAGTCTTAATCACGAAATCAACCCTTTTTAATTGATCAATCTGCCATCATAATTTAAAGAATCTCTAAAGACTTAAATTTATTGTTTAACTATAACTAAGATAGTCCCTACCTTGGCCAGAACCTCGATTTATTAACGGCGATTTTATCAAGAAGGTCAAATTTTTTTACGATTCTTAACAATTCGCTGTACTTTTCATATAAGTCTTTGGTTTTCGGGTCGTTTTGGTTTTTCCTGAAACTTTTTCTGACAAATTTTCCTAAAGTTGCAAGGACTTTATCGGAAATAGCTAAGATTTCACTGCTAAAAAACTCTTGATTGGGACTTGTGTCCTTAGTGGGCTGAAAAACGACATTTCTCATTAGGACATCGACATCACAGTGGTCGCATCCAAGAACAACCCAAGGCCTGAGTTCATTTTTGAGTTCACAATCAATCATAGGCCAAATAACAAGTCCATGAAAAGTGACAAAAACCTTTTTATTCCCAGTAACTCCCATGCCAACCACATCATAACTTCCAAATCTCGGAGCCTTATTAACAAGAGTTCCATGTCGATAAATGCCTCCATCACTACTTTTATAAAGAATTCCAGTCCCATCAACCCCAATCTCAATATTTTCCTGAAGCCCTGCACTATTGACCCTGACTTCAAAGTAAACCAAAGTGAAAGGAGAGTCATTTGATCCAATCGCTTCTTGCATCGTGACTCTAGACCCAGAGGGTCCAATAAACCTAAAATTTTGACTTTTATAAACAATTCCATTCGAGTCAATGAAGACCCTCGGGGAGTACCTCGGCATCTGAAAAATAGAAATGTCTGAATGAAGCTCTTCACCATTTTCATTCGCACACAAACACAAAGGGTTCTGATATAAAACGTACTGAATGTCATGGTCTTCAGGGTGTTGTTGTTTACAAATCGCACAGAATACTTTAGTACATGTTTTACATTTGATCAACAAACGACTTCTGCTAAGTTTCGTTAAAAACTGCTTTTCAGACCTACTCGTGCAAAGGCCGATCACATGATGAAACTGGAAAAGTTTAGGAATAACAAGGATTTCAGCGAGAATATGCACCATAGTTTTAAGCATGTCTAAAGTAGAATCTCCCTGAATCCTGGCAATTCGTTCTAAGATCTTTTGAATGATATAAATGACAGTTTGGGCTTTGTTACTTTTAAACATATAAGGAATTTCATGCATTTGCTGTATTATCCTTTTTTCAGGAATATCTGTTGTTTCATAAATAGTTTTTATCAAATCAACTGAATACGGCCCGTAATAAGACATCGTGTCCATTAAAAACTTCAGCTCTTCCTGAGTTTTACTCTGTTTATCCAAGATACCCTGCAAAAACTCCTCATCACGAATGATCTGCAGAAGGGTCAAGGTATTATCATCAAAAAAATTCTGAATAAATTCAAAAATCAAATCTTGTCTCGCTCGAAGGTTTAAGGCAAGTTTAAAAATCAGTAAAAAATTCATGGAAATCAATTTTTCTTTAAAAGTCCTGGAAATTATCTTTTCCATTAAAATCATTAGAACTGAGTTTATCAGTTCAGGACTTGAGTTCCAGTCAAATTGAAGACAGTTTTCAACGAAAGTGTAAAGAAGCTCAGATTTTGTTAAATTACTGCAGACTTCATTGCTGTTTTCAAGAGCGAGAATCAGTAAGATTTTCACTGAGTTTAATCGATAAGGGAGACTTTCGAAGGTCAGTCCAGATAAAAACGCGTTGTATTGTTTCGTGGAAAACTTTTCAACAGCTTCCCAGTTCTTATCCAGTAATTCTCTCCAAAAGACTAAAATTGGATGTTTCATGAAAGTTGCAGGTTTCGTCGTGTTTATCGATTGTTTTAAAATCGTCTTCAAAGCTTCATCTTTATAAGTAAATTTCAACTGATCAAACCTTTCCTTGTCATTGAACTCAACAAGACAAGGCAGATGTTTCAATTTCACTTCAAGTAAAAAAGCATAAAGACAAAGTCCAGCTCCCCAAATATTTCCATCAAGATTATTTTTTCTAAGGTTTTTCGGGTAAATCTTTTCAAGTTTTGACTTCCCACAGCTTAACAAATGAAGACTATTCGGTAATATTTGCAATTCAAAGGGAAACTCACTGTCATTGCTTCTTGTCAAAAAAATCGTATCAGGAAATGTGCTGATTTGAACAGCTTTTTCTTGAGCTGTCTTAATAGCGTCGAGGATTTGAAGGTAAATTTTTATATTTGTTTCTTTTGGCAAGTGGAAGTTGTTGTCGTGACAACCTTCGGAGAACTCGTCTACTGTGAAGCCCTCGATGAAAGGAGTCACAAGGACCATCACCCATCGGTCTTCATCGAAGAACTCGATTATGTCGACGATTTTTATAATTCGCAGGTCTTCTGAATGTTCTGAGACAAGTTTCAGGTTCTTGTTGATGATTCGCACTTGGCCGTAGGAAGGAACCCCAAAGATCTTTAGATGAAATTTTTTGTTTTCATTATCTTCACCGATAAATGCACTTTTGGAGTCTTCGAAACGATGGGTCACTCGGTATTCTTTGGATGTGAATGAATTTGGGATTTTTATTGGGTGGTCTAATGCGATTAGACCTTTTGACGAACGGGAGGATATTAGATTGGACCATACTTCATCGAGGTTCATTTTTATTTTGGAGAAGGGTAGGGGGTTGGATTGGGCTTTAGAATTTTTGGTTGATTTTGGAGGTAAGGGAATTTTTTTTGGGAAGTTTTTGGTTTGAAGCGTTTTGAATTATGATGTTTTGAAGGTCATGGATTTTGGTTTTAATGGCTTTTGAATTAGGTTTTTTTGAAGGTGATGGTTTGAATGGGAATTTTTGGTTTGAATGGTTTTTGAATCAGGTTTTTTTGAAGGTGGTGGATTTTTTGGAAATTTTTTGGTTTGAATGGTTTTTGAATCACGGTCTTTGGATTTTTAGGGTAATTTATGAGAATTAAATAATGATCAGATGGAATATTTTTTCAATTTCAGGTCAATTCAAGATATTTTTATATTTCAGGTTTATCTAGAACCCTATGATAGCTAAAATCTTTGCAAAGATTAGATTTATATCTTGAAATAATTCTATTATCTCAAGTATAAAGGATATTAAACTTTCTAAAATTACCTTCAAGTACTAAAAAAATCATAAACAACCTAAAATAAAACAAAATAAAATCTTATCTAAATCTTTCATTTAATTTCCGTTATCATCAGACCATTTCCTTATCAATTCCCTTCAAACCTCTAATCCATTCAAAACCTTCCCAAACTTTCTAAAATTTAAAAAAAATCACCCAAATCCACCTCTTTTTCTCCACCCAAATCAAAACTTCCAACCCTCACTAAAATCTCTTCAAAACCGCTTCTAAATCCAATTAAAACCTCCTAACCTAAATTAATCTAAAGAATAAAATAAGACCTCAACCCCCCTTCCAAAATAATGATTTATAAGAATGAGAACCTTTGCAATAAATTGCCTAACAGTATAAACTTCGATAACAACACCAGTCATTTTCTCGCATTTTTCATTTGTAAACTTTTTCCCGGCAGAAAAAGTGACGATCTGAGTGACGAGTGACTTTTCCACAACATTTTCTTGAAATTCCGAGATTTTTTCAGGACAATTAGTGCAAAACTTGAGCATAAAAGGCTTTTCTTCTATGGAATCAACCAAAATATGGCTCGACGATCTCTTGCATGGAATGAGGGAATCAGGATGATTAATGTTTTCCGCAAGAGCAGTTGCCGAGTCTAAAACCAGAGGTCCTCTAGTATCTAAATTTGGGTCAGCAATCAATTGAGATGTCGTGATTACCTTTTTAGCAGTCGGAGGATTGTGGATTTTTGCATTCAAATGATGATTTTTCATTGAAAATGTTTTCTTGTCAGTGTCGAAATGCAGACGTGCAGGACATCGTTTGTCAGAACAGCGAAAGTAAATGATGTTTTTTGGAGCGCTGTGACGGTGAAAGGTGTACTGAAGTGAATTGTTAGAATCTTTTTGGGAAATTCCAGCTTCACTTGAAGACCCATCAGGTTCGCCGATGTTAGTTTCAAAACTATTTCCATAGGTCTCTTGACTGCAGCTTATAGTATTATTCATTACAACAAGCTACTCTAAGCTAGTTTTTTTTACTTAATAAATCAAAGCTGACTTGACTTCCTCTCCCCACCCTTGACCCAGGACTGAGCAGGTTTCCAAATCCTTCAAGACTGTCTTTTTTAACCATAGCTTTCAGACTTCTGTCAGTATTGATTTCTTTTATTTTATCAACTAAAAACTTAGAAAGACTGAACATTGGAGTTGGAGGCTGAGGAGCTGCAGGTTCAATGTTAACGATTTCAAGGTTTTTAAGAGCAATTGTGTTTTTTCTGATGAATTTCTTGGATTCTTCTGGTAACTCCTCGATTTCCTCTGTTTCGTCTAGAAAACTGTCTTCGACCTCGTTGAATTCATCGGAAAGGTTGGGAAAGCTTCTTTCATTTACGTTCTAAATAAGTTTTACTTTAGAAAGCTTTTCCCAGCATTTTCGAATATCTTCGAAAGCATCTTCTGGGTCGCCTCTGACTCTGAAAGTGTATTTTTCATAGTTTGTTCTTATGATAAGCATTTTAAGCAAGTAATTTTTGTCATGTTTGTTGATAGAACTATTATCTTCTGGATAACTAGATTTCTCTCTAGAAGAGACACATCCCATTTTTACTAGAGTTGAATGATTATGCATAGAATGAAATACTATGGATAGGGTTTATTTTAATTTTTATGGTTTAAAGTATTTTAAAATACAAAATTTTTTCATATTGAAGTTTTCTATTGAATATCAACATTATGAATATTTTAGATGCTAAGAATGATTTGATTGATATTCTCAAGTTTCTTTTCACTCAAAATAAATGTAAGAAAATATAAACATTTAAAATATTTCTTCGTATCTTTAAACATTAAAATTTCTCAAAAGTGATTATTCTTACATCTATTAACCTAAAACACCTTTTTATAACTTCTTTGTATTTAAAAAAATCATATTTAAGAAATTCTGAGAAGTAAAGATTAGACTAGGTTTTAACAGAATTTGACTCCTGTTTGAATTTTGAATTTTTTTTCTTCATCAATGAGATTCACTGTTTCAATGTCTTCGAATCTTACTTCACTCGGTGTTACAACGTCAAATTCTTCTAAAGCCCTTGAAAAAACCTGAAGATCAATATTTTTGTTTTGATTTTCTTTTTCAAAATAACTAATCAGTTGCTTATGCATATTGTGATGCAGCTTCAACTGAGAGAGTTGCCGAAAAGCTTCCTGGCAACCAGAATATTGGCAGGTGTAAGGCTTGGTCCCTTCGTGGATAAACATGTGCTCTCTCATGTTTTGCTTGGTAGACAGGCCTTTACTGCAAACAGGACAGAAAAAATTTTTCATTCCTAAATGAAAACTTTCTAAGTGTCTCTTCAAATTGAATTTATTTGAAAAAGACTTCAAACATCCTTCGTAATTACATGAAAATCGTGAATGCTCCATAAAATTTATTATATATCAATGGCAAATAACATTTTACTATGTTTAAATCTAAAAATTCGTAATATTTGGATTAATTTCTTGTAAAAATATTCAAGAAAATGAAAAAGTGATTTGTTAATATGAAAAACGGATATTTGTTACCAATACTAAAATGATTAAATATTAAAGGATCATTGATAGTACTAGAATCATAATGAATTCTCTGATAATATTAAGATAGAGTAAGTGATAGTCCCCAAATTTTTTGTCATAGTTTAAATTTTTTGATTGGGAAAGTGAAACTTGTTAAATTAGCATCCTTTTTAAATTC
Source organism: Stentor roeselii (assembly GCA_006503475.1). Lineage (NCBI taxonomy): Eukaryota > Ciliophora > Heterotrichea > Heterotrichida > Stentoridae > Stentor > Stentor roeselii. The sequence continues at coordinate 50,847 of RSEH01000152.1, forward strand.
GATGTACTATCAAGGCTTTTCCTAAACTTTACATGAACATCATCTAAAAACATAAAATCCTTCGAAACTTCTTCCTTCATAAAAAATTTATTAATCAACCTTAAAACTACCTCCTTAATTCCAAAGCCTATATTCCACCTTAACAATTTTCCAACAACCAAAAAACTCAAAAAAAATCTTCAAAATCCTTCCAAATCAAATAATTTTTTAATTCTGAATTCAACTCGACCCATCATCGAATAAAAATGAGTCGATGCATGCAACAATGGGAGCTGAAACAAAAGCAAAAGATCCACGACAAAAAGATAAAAAATGCAAAATCAACAATAAAAAACCCGAAGTCAATAATAATCGAGGTAGAAGACCAAGACCTTTCCTCTTGTGAGACCCAAGACCTTTCAAACATATTAAAAAAGTATTCCTTGCAGCAGCATTACAAGAAACTGACAGAAATGGGTGAGACGATCACTTCACTTCAACAAAAAACAACTCAAGACATGGACGATCTCTGTGAAAACTTAAAAATTCTTCCAGGCCAGCGGGCGAAGTTCAACAAGTTGATCCGTGACATAAATTCTCCTCAACTGGAAGTGACTCGAAACCATTCAATCTATAAAGAAAAGCCGCAAAGTAACTCGACCAAGTCCACAAAAGACCGCTACACAGACCACGAAGACGCTTTAGGTCTATGCACAGCAGAAGCATCAGCCACTGACATCGACCAAGAGAACCTAAAGCTAAAGCAAGAGCTTGAAGAAGCGATGCTAAAAATCAAAGAACTCGAAACTCAACTAAACGACTCAGACTCTCCAAAGATCTTAAAAAAACCTACAAAAAAAATAGAAGAACTTCCTATTGAAGAGAAAAAACTCGACCCATTCGAGCCTCTTCCTGAGATTGAAAAAAAAAACAATGAAGTAGGAGTTTCTTACGACTCAAGCAAACTAAGAAGCACTCTTCATCACATTGACTTAGAAGAAATGTCAAGAGCTCTTGCAAAGGTCGTCGTTAAAATCGTCATTCATGGAATGGAAGTCGAAAAAAATCGCAATCTCGGACCAGACCTCAGAGAAAGTCTTGCAAGTCTTCCTGACCTTTACGAAGACTACAAAAAAGATACTGTTAAGTCAAAAAGTTCTCTTCTTTCCTCAATCGGGACTTATTCAATGGACTACTCGTTGGACTCAGTACATCCTATAGTCGAACTCAGTCAAATCACAGAAAAAAGCTTTGAAGGGTCACCCGCTAAAGGCTTTGTTGAAGCTGGAGATGTTAAAGTCCCGAAAGATATTCAAGAAGTTTTTAATGTTCAGTTCGATGACTACAACTGTTTTGCTGGAATTCCTCCGAATGAAGAAGAAATTTATAACTTCTGTAAAAATGTCATCGCTCGTAGTAGAATGGAAAAAGAAGTAAGTATTTTGTGTCTGATTTACATGGAACGGTTCATTGAAAAGACAGGGATTTACGTCAGTGAAAAAAATTGGAAAAAGTTGCTTTTTATGTGTCTTGTCCTTGCTAGTAAGATTTGGGATGATGAGTCTTATGAAAATGTCCACTTTGCACAGGTTTTCAGCATTATTACATTGAGAGAGATAAATGCTATGGAACTTGTATTTTTAAGCATGATTGATTATGAGGTCAATATTAAGAACAGTGATTATGCGAAGTATTATTTTATTTTAAGGACTTGTGCACAGAAGAATAATAAAAGCTTTCCGTTGAAACCACTTGATGTTGACCTTGTTCTTAAATTGCAGCATAATTCTAATAATGCTGAAGTTGCTTTGAAGGAAAAAATGAGTGATGCTTTAACTAAGACTATGTAGTTAATTTTTAAGTATCTAAATTAAGTTTCAAATCTGGATCGAAACCGCTGCAGTATTCTTTGATTGTATACTTTTGAAAATTCGACTTCTGTCTTTAAAACGAACTCATTGATACCAATACCACTTGGCCTGCCCCAGTCGTAAGTGTATCCAAGCCCGGTCCAAGCGTTATTTTTAAGGTTTCGGTATTTTCGTAGTTAAACTTCCAAGTCCTGCACATTCAGGTGAAATGCTCATTTGATATGTTTGTCTCGTCCTCTCCAAGTTGAACTACTTCTTCGTCTTCTGATTATTCAAAGTTCTTAAAAATTATTATCAGAATATCTCGTTTTATTGACTCATCTTTCGAAAGTTCAGATGTTTGAGCAACTATAATCTTAGCACCCTTGGAAGCTATACAAGCTGTATGTTAGTATTCTCATAAGATCTGGGACGATGAGCTTTATATAAAATGACATTTTTAAAAGGTTTTAAGAATTTAATGAATGTAGAGATGCATAAATTTAACTTATTTTTATATGATAGACTTTGTGGTTAGTATCAAGAATAGTTACTTATATAAAGAATAATGTATTATAGGATACTTATCAAAAAGAATAATAAATCTTTGGTTGAACCAATTGTTTTGATATTATTCATAAATACATAATAATTCTAAAATTCTTACTATTCTTGTGGGAAATACGTTTCATTAAGGAACGTGTAAATTGACACTATATAAAATATTCTAACTACTCAATTTAGTAATTCTTAAGCATCTTGATTATCTTGCAAGAATGCTGGAGTTCGGCTATCGCAGTACTCATCAATTGTATATCTTCTATAAACGGTGATTTCAGCTCCTGATTTTAAAATGAACTCACTGAGTCCAACTCCATCTGTACTGCTGCCCCAGTCATAAGTGTACCCGAGCCCAGTCCAAGGATAATTTCTCAAAGTTTCAGTACTTCCGTAGTTATATCCCCAAGTTCTGCACATCCAGATGAAATGCTCATTTGCTACGTTTATCTTTCCTTCTCCAAGCTGAATAACTTCTTCGTCGTCTGATGGGCAGTACCAAGGTGCATCTGGCTTAGTTGAACGAGCATTCGTCACTGGAATTTCAGACACACACTGACTATCATAAATCTCTGGATCAGGGCATGGTCTGAACAACATAGAAATATCAGTATAAATCTCATAAATAGTATCAATCGGTTTATTTGGTGGAAGACCCAAAAGTTGAAGAACTCTTTTTGTTTTAGATTCAATAGTCGATTGACTGCAGGCATCTTTAAGTTCAGGATAGACTGTATACCATCCTTCTCTATCAGTTTTCACGACGTCGCCTTCAATCTTATTAAAACGACTGGATAACTCAGCACGAACAAGAAGAATCTTTCCTGTTGAATCGAATGATAAAGTATCATCTCCCGGTCGAATTGCTCTTAAAGTATGTACCTCTTCTTGCCTCGATGGGTACTTGGCATTGTTAAGAGCCTTTGCGTAGTTCAAACAGTCAACATCTCCATTACAATCTTCACCGTAGGAGGCGACATGAATAAAAACTAGCGAGAGTTGAACTAAATAGTAAAGCATTTATAAAACGGATATGGTTCCATTAAAATTTTGATATAAATGTTTTGTCTTCGTAAAGTATAAGTATTTTTAGAATTTCTCCTGAATTATATGAAATATGAAAAATTTTTACTTAATAATTATTTTATTATATAGAAACTAAGACTTACAATTTAAATGGATTTATTTTGGATTATTTTTGAATCATCAAGTGACATAATTGAAAGTTTCGTTATACAAGACAAGATTTCCTTAAATAATATAAACATTACTGCAATTCCGACTTCTTCTTATTAAATGAAATCCCAGTTTGAATCTCTTTAAAAACTCCCATCGACTCCGACCTATTTTTCCTGATTTTTCCCGATCGAATCCTTTTAATTTCTTCTCTACAACCAGAATAAACCGCTTTAGTTTTCGCTTCTTTCGAGCAGTTTTCTTTCTTCGCCACAAAAGAAAGATTTCTTTTAATAACTTTTCCAATTTTCACCCGATTCACTTGACATTCCTTTCTGATCCTTTCCACAACTTTCGACTGAGAATCAAAAAAGTTCAAAGAAAGAGTTTCAGCAAATCGAAAAACTTTCAAAAAATCGATTTTTCCAGCACCTTTCATGGCAAGTCCAGTGAAAAACAAGGAAGTTAAGTAATTTAAAACCTTTTCCCAAATAGAATCCTTTGAAATTTCTGCATAAATCCCTGAAGCCCTGATTAAATTACAGGCCTGGCTGGTACTTCCCTGATAAAAACTTTCAAATTCAAGGTCAAAAGTCCAGTCAGGAAAGTTTAAAAGTCCAAGCATGGACCTCATTTTCATCTTTTTCATAACTTTTTTATCAACAAATCCAGAAACTTCCTCTAAAACCGGAGCAGCTCTTTTAAGTAAAACAATTTTTCCACTTTTTTTTAACTTTTCATTGATTTTCGTTATTTTCCTCTGAACTGCTTTTGAAGTGTTTTTAATGCAAAGACCTGAAAGTTTTTCACTTATTTGAAGAACTTCTAGAGCTTTAAGGAATTTGTTTTGTTTTAAAAGAAGGCTGGTGTATTGAAGGGAAAGCTTGCTGACGAAGTTTAGAGTTGAAATGCTGAGGTCTTGATTTTCTGTGAATTTTGGAAGAAATTCAGATGACCGCGCATTGAAAAAACAGGCGTCGAAATAATTTTCAGCTTTTTTTAGGTCTTGTAGTCTGAATGTTAAGTACTGGGTGAGGGTGAAGGCGATGTTGTTGAGAACTGAAATTATTAGGTGCTTTTTTATGTACCCGCCTTGTGTGCTCAGAGATTCAAGAAGACTTTCGCATTGTTTTAAATGAAGAAAGGCTTCTTGGAAGAGATGCTTTGATATCAGGGATAATGCGTGGGTCTCGTAGTTGGACACCAGAGCTGGAATCATGTCTTCTGTGATTCGGTCTGTTGAGTCGCTTAGTTCGGTTTGTATGGTGTTTTGCATTTCGTTATTATAATGAATCTGACCGACCTTCCGCAAGTTGAAGTGCTTCGACCCTTAAAATACATGAGAGCCAGCCCCTTACCCAAGTCAATAAAATTTCCAAGCAGTTCATCTCACGAAAAAATGTTAAAACATCTCAAAAAATTAATTTCCAAACAAATCCGAATCCACAAAAAAGCCTCTAGCATCATAGACGACATCCCTCCAGACTCCTTTCAAAGTTCCTTAAAATTTCCGATTCGAACCTCTCGTTTATCCCCTCATCTCTCAAAACTTCCAAAGTTAGAGCCTCTTCCATCTCAAACCCCTCAACCCCGTTTAAAAAAATCATTAAAAAAGGCATGCGAGCCGTTGATGCAAGATTCAAATCCAATAACAGTTTTAAAAGTATATCAAAAAAAGCTTCAAAATCGTAAAGAAAATCAAAAAATCTCAAAAAAACACGTAGAAATCGGAATCGACACTAGAGAAATCTCATCATTCGACGAAGAAACGAAAGACGACATGAAAGCAATGGGCTGGACAATAAAAGAACTTGAAGACTACCTTCCAAGAGTTCCAAAGATCGCACTGATTAATTAAAACATGTCGCTTCAAGATCTTCTTTCAGCCTCAGGCGCTGAAATCTTAGACACAAGTGGCAGAAAGATGTAAGAAAAAGTCAGAAAAGCAGAAACAATTCAGCAAAAAATCGACACAAGTCACCAAATTTCTTTTATTTTAAAGGAACTGAATGAACTTGAAGAAGATGAAAAGTCTGAATGGGTTGCAATGAGGAAGCTCATCGGGAATAAGTATTACAAGGCGAAGAACTATGAAAAAGCGAAGGATTTTTACTTTGAAGCGATCACTGCCGCTGAGATAATCAAAGACCAGGACACGACAGTGACTGCCATGTGCAACATGTCAATGTGTCTTTTAAATCTACAGAATTTTTCATCGGCTCTTTCTATGTTGAATAAAGCTCTTGAATTACAACCGGCCAATCCTCTGATATTTGAGAAAAGAGCGAGAATCTACTTATCTATGAACAGATTAGAACAGGCAGAAGTCGATATTCAATCAGGAAAAGAACTCAGTCAGTCAAAGTCAACAGACCTTAAATTCCAAGACCTTTCTGAAAAACTTAATACCGACAAAAAGAAACATAAAGAAATGTACCAAAAAATGATGAAAACTTCAAAAAAACAACAAGTTCATCTACCTTCTTGGATTAGTACTTTTCTTAAACCTGTTCTTTCTTTCATGTCGATTTTCGCGACTTTAAAAACTTTTTGCAACTGTCGAAGGAAAAAATCAAAAAAACTTTAACTAATAAATGGAAGAGTCTGAAACTTTGATATCTGAAAGAGAAATTCCTAGAATGCTTGCAGAATATCAGGTATTTTCTTTAAACTGCATTTTGAATGGACAGCTTCAGCAAGGCTTTGAAATTTTGCAAAGAAGTTCAGAACTGATTCAAGCGGCTGTTTGTCAAGAGGCAGTAGTATCATCAGAGCTGATAATCCTAACAGAGCACACTCTGGCCTTTTATTATCACAGGTAAACATTAAGCAGTGTCGGGGATTCTGTGAACGAGGCGAACAGTCTTAGAAAAACAATGCATTTATTTAAAAACTACTTAAAATCCCTTCCGAATTCCTTCTTGTCTAAACCGAGTAACAGGATTTTCAAAGCGCGAATCTTGTTAAATTTGCACTTTCAGCTACTTGCAGCTTATTCGAAATTAGAGATGTTTGAAGAGGCTTTTGTCAATGCGAGATCGGCTTTAAGAAGATGTCAGAGCATTGTTCATAACACCCTGAGAGCATGTCAAGACCACCTTCAACGGCATAAAGCGATGAGTGCCTCTTCCGTAATTCCCAATCAGTCAAAAAACCCTCAGTACATCCTTCTCGAGTCACCTCATTACCAGTTATTTCACAATCTTGTACTTAAAGCAATTCCTATTCTTTTATTCCTCGATGAAAAAACAAGCTTTGTACCAAAAGTCACTCTTCCTCTTGAAAATGACGTAAAATTTGAAGACCTTACTAAAATTCAACCTTGGAACTTTGAGACCTTAGTTAAGGTGCCGGAAATGATGGAAGAACTGGAAAGGGACTTGATGATTGAAAAGATTCTTTTTCAGGTCGCTGGACATTTTTTTCTTGGAAATTTGTTGAAAAGAAGTAGAAATGAAGAGTCTAGGATTGAAGCGAAAATTATGATGAAAAGGGCTTGGAGTATTACGAAAACTTTCTTGCCTGTTGATTCTTCTATTTTTTTAACGGTTTTTAAAACGAGGGAAAAGAAGACTGTTGTTAATAGGATTAGAAGTATCAGCAGAATCAGGACTAGTGGGAAAAGTGTCAAGTGTGAACAGAGGTCGGCTAGTAGTAATAAGTTCAGGACTTCACCTTCTAAGAAGTTTACTGAGACTTATAAGGAGATTAATGTCAATAAGGAGGAACAGGCTTCGGGAAATTTGGTTAGGAGGAAAATTGTAGGAAAGTTTAAGAAGATTAAACTTAAATAATGTATAATTGAAGTTTTTTTGGAAGAGTTGAGTGCTATAAAGATTTGGATTGTTTAGATTATTTCAGTGTTTAATAAGGTTTATTTTTGGTTAATTTAGACCTTTTATGATTTTATTAATTTTATCGAGGTTCTATAAATATCTAAATCCAATAAACTACTTACCAATCTAAATCCAAACTAAACCCTCAACACTTAATTAATCTTAACTTAACCCTAACACCCAATCCAAGAATTTCTAAAATCATTTAACTTTTTCTCAGAATTTTCAGTGATTTTCTGAAACAAGCTATTTTTATCTTTACATAAAAAGCTTTCCCCATCACAAATCAAAACAGTATAATGTGCATAAAACGAAGTATTTAAAATAAAGTCTTCATTTCCAGGTAAATAATAAAACCTATAAGAATTTTCAATCATAAAGCTTTTGACATGACTGAAGCTGACCAAGTCTTTCAAATAAGGATAAGCAATATCATTTCCCATATACAAATGAAACCTTTTAATAAAATTCTTGATTTCATCAAAAGTATTAATCTGAAGTCTCGTATTCAAAAAGTGTTTCTGATACTTTTGAGCATTTTTCACCGTTAATTCATTAATTTTCTCAAAAGGACTTTCCACAAAAGTGACAGACATGATCTTAAAATCCGGATTCCAATGAATGCGAAAGACAGGTGCAGGATTACAGATATGAAAACAATCAGCAGAGTACATCTCTTCATTCTGACTGATTTTCATATACTTAGAAAATAGTCCTAACAACTTAGAACTGTTCTCATCACTTGCAAGGACCTGCAAAGCCCTGGCAGCACTGTTGACAAGTTTATCAAAACTGAAAAAAATAAAACTATCATTTCCTAGAGTCGTCCTGCACCGGTCTTCGAATCTTCCAGCTTCTAGGTTTCCCTTAAGCAGCATAAGAACAGCGTTTAAAAACTCTGAATAAATCTGTTCAACACTTAATGAAAACTGGTATTTTCCAAGTTCAACTTTTTTATACTCATAATCCACTCCAGAGTTAGAAAGAATCACTTTCACTTTTAGAAGTCTTTCATAAACATCGTAAAAAAAACGTAAAAAACAGAACAATTGAGAATTTCCATAAATAACAACATTTTCCTTTAATAATGGCAAAAATCTAGGAAAATCTTCTCTTACAAGTAAAATCGGTTCTTGTACATTTTCAGAAATGGAATTTTCACCAACGTCATTAAAACTTTCACTTTTTATCCATTTTTCAATACTTTTCTTGCTGCTTTCCGCCCTTATACGATTTTCCAGTCTTTCTTCACTTGCCCTGTCGAATTTTCCATCAAAGAAATCTTCAACTTTTCTCCTAAGCACGTCTAAAGGCAAGTCAATTCCCATGACCTGATGAAAAACAATGAAAACCCACTTATCAAGTTTATCCTTTTCATTAAAACCATTTTTATCAGCAGCAACCAAACAAAGTCTAAGAGCATCAAGTAAAACATGTGAAGAAGTAAAAAGCAGTCGAAAATGAGGCAAAATGCAGAAATCAGGACAATTTGAATACTTCGGGTCAAGTTCTTCGAATTCAAAAACAAGCTGATCTTTGAAGTCCTCTGAAATTTTATGAACAACACCTGCTGAGAGCCCTGCAAAGCTATTAAAAAACAAGGTGTTTCTTGATCCTCCTAAAAACTCAAAGTTCTGTTGAGACATCTCTTTTCTTATAAACCTTCGAAGTAGTTCTCTTGACTCTTCTCGAGCAGAACAACGACTTTTCGCTTCTGAAATAAAAAACTTCGGATTCATCATTTTTTTTTCATGTTGTTTAAAGTAAAAACTTCGATGATCTAAACTTTTGTAAAAGTTTTTCTCTAAAGTTTCTTTCCAAATCTTCTCAGATTCTAAAACTATTGATTTTTTCCAGGTTTCCACCTTGGCCTTAATACGAGAAATGATGACTGATAAGGACCGAATTGGGTTTTCTTTAAGCATTTCAAGTATTTTCATAGCATGTTCTGAATAAATCTGAAAAATCGGCTTAAGTCGAATTTTTGAGAAGATTTTCGGGTTTAATTGAAAATTTTTCTGATCTTCAGGAGAAAGAGCATTTGCATCATCCAGTGCTTTTTCAAGAAGTCTTAAAGTAAACAAAGCATTTTCAATAGTAAGTTCAATTTCAAACCGTTCATCTTCACATTTAAACAAAGCATCTTCAAACATATTTTTACGGAAGTTACGAAAACTGACATCTTCAGAGCCATGAGGCACGGAGACCCACTGTCCATTAATATCATGACTTGGCTGGTCTCTTAATATTCTCGGTCTTTGAATTTCGAAGTAACTATGACCGTGTCTCTTGCTTTTTATTGAGTCGAAGTCAGACAAAGGACGGAAAAACCAGCCGGTTTTTCTTCGAGTTGACTCTCGAGTCGCAGTGATTTGCTTGAAGACTTCAAAAAGCTCTTTTAACTGACTTTGAATAAAACTTGTCACTTCTCGATTGTCGTCTTTTGAGACCCGACGTGAATTATTCAGAAAATTTGAGAAGTCGTTTAAAGTAAACAAAGGCTCAACCATAGCGAAAAGTTCAGTTTTTGTTATCACGCAGTCAATGTAAAGTTCAAAAGACTTACAAAGCTCTAAGTAAAAGTCGCTTCCAGGCAAGGAGTTCAAGTCCATCACTTTTTTCAGTCTTTTGAAAAAATGTTCTTGTTTCAAGACAGGTTCTGAAATGACTTCTTTTAAAGTCTTTTCAAAAACTACTGGAGAATGACGAGATTTTAAAGTTTTTGAATGGACTTCAGAGTCAGATTCAGATAAACTAGAGCCTTCATTGTAATTCGGAAGGAAAGCTTTGAAGTTTTCAATTAACTCCGGGTAGCCTGTCATGATATTCTTGACTGCTTGATTGACTTCATCGATGGGCATCGCTTTGTCTTGGTACTTTTTCAGCACTTTGATGAATTCTGAATAAACTAAAGGGTTGTCCTTGGTTTCTTCCTTCACTCGCTTCATGTACTCGATTGCTTCTTGGTAATGAGGACGGGTTTCAATGTTCACTCGGAAGTTTGGAGGGATTAACTTGTTGAACTCGATTAAAAGTGTCTTTTGGCCTTTGAATAGGTCTTGAACGCTTTTACAAACGGTTTCAGTGTCAAGTCTGAATTTTTGTTACTTCTGGTCTTTGAAGGATTTCATGATTTGAAGAAATTCTTCGTATTTTGTTGAACCTTCTGTAAACTTTTTACGAACTAAATGCAAAAATTTCTTGGCGTAGTCTACTCGTTTGTCCATTTTTTAATTATAGATTAATTGGAATGATGTAGAATGATTTCAGGGGGTTAAGTGAAAAGTCTTGGAAGTTGAAGGATTAGGGAACTAGCTTTAAAGAAGAGGCATATTCTTGAAGACTTGATAGATTTGGAGAAATAACTTGGTTGGTTTTAATGAAATCTATTATTTTCGTCATTTCATCACTGACCATTTTTTGAAGTCCTGATATTTTAGTATCGAAAATTGATTTTACAGCGTTTTGGGCATCGTCTAAGCCTTTTTTCTGCTTGTCTTGTAGATATTCAAGTTCTCTTTTATATAATGTTAGCATTGCTTGAGTTTCTCTTTCATTTGCGTCCATGTCTATTAAAATTTCATCAAGTTTAGAAAGAATGCCCATAGTTTCCACTCTGTTAGTCATGTCATTTAAAATATTTTTACTTTCACCGAATCTTCTTTCTTTGTCATGCTCTTTCATTACACTTCTTAACATCATTCCAAATTTTGAATGATTTTCCAAAATATCCTTTACCCTTTCCTTCATTTCTTCAACTATCATTGAAGCGATATCAGCTTTTTCCTCTATTATTGTGATTTGTTCATAATATTCTTTTATCTCTGAATTGATATTTTCCTTGTAAGAATCAAAAGTCTTTGAAAGTTCTAAAAAATTCTGTTTATTTGAATCGATCTTAGCTAAAATTTCAGGAATTTCTTCGATTTTCACGAAATTTTTTGAGAAAATTTGAAGTTTTTTAGAGGTTTTTGAATGAAGATGAGAAATTTCTTCTTGAATTGATTGGATGTAAAATGTTACCATGTGTTCTCGACTTACTTTTTCATTTGCAACTTTTACTTCAATCTGTGCTTCAAGTCCCGCAATGATTTCACTGTAGAAGTCTTTATCAGCTCTTATTTCTTGTAAGTCCTCCTGCAACTCATTACAAAGCCCTACTAAACTTGTAAGGTCATTATAAGAGTTTTCATCGATTTTCATAACTTTTTCATCAAGTTTCACTAAATTTTCCTGAAAAAACAAAAAATTTTTTTCTGATTCTTTCAAAATTTTTTCCAGATTTTCGTTAGTTTCTTCTGATAATTCTTTAAGTTTAGCTGAGATTTTTTCTTGATTTTGAGAGTAAGATTTGAACCTGTTTAAAGAATCCTGTTGAATTTTTGAGAAAATTTGAAGAAACTGTTCTTTGAGTTCTTGTAACTTTGCATCAGTTTCTCTAGGAATGGCTGTTTTATACTTTTTCATATTAGAGGAGATTTTTTGGTTGACTTTCTGAATCTCACTTTCAACGAACCGACTTAACAAGTCACATTTTTCTGAGATAGAAGCCCTTATATCCCCAGTGGTTATTTTAAAGTTACTTGCAAGTTCATTCACCTCGTTTTGAAGACGAGTCATTTCCTCAAAAATTCCTTTATTAGTCACTTTTATCATATTTTGCAACTCGTGCTCTGAATGGACTCGAGTTTGAATTTCTGCTAAAATCGTAGAAGAAATCGTTTCAAGACTTGTTTTTTGCATGTTTTCAAGAGAATTAAAAGATTTTTGCAGTTTTGATTCAAGGTCTAAAATCTGAGAATTACTTGAAAAAATCAGGTCTTTTATTTCTTTTTTTTCAGTTTGGAGAATTGTTAGAAAAGTCTTCTGAAAGTCTTCCATTTCGTGTTTTTGAAGTAAAAGGTGAGAGTCGAGCTTTTGGAGATTTTTTTGTAGTGAAAGTAATTCTGATGAAAATTTTTCGTTTAACTTGTTTGATTGAAGCTCTATTAGATGTTTTAAGTCGATTGTGTTTTGTTGACGTGTTTCTTGCTCGTCTAATAACTTTTTTACCATTGTTTCTGAAGATTTACTCAGTGAGGAGGAAAGAGAATTGTTTAGATGTGATATGTAAGACTCAATGTCTTGACGCAGGGAATGGGTTGATTGGGAAAGTTTCTGGATTTTTATGGATTCTGATTCGATTGATGACTTTAGAGTGGAAAAAGTGGACTCGATAGAATTGAGTTTATCATCGATTCCTTCTATATTTTCAGTTATTACTCTCACTTTTCCAGGTTTCACAGATTTTTTTTTCAGATCCTCTACTTTCCGTTCAGTTGCCTCAACAGTTTTACCAAGTCTCACTACTTCTTCAAATAAAACTTTGTTTTTTTTACTTGATTTTTCTTTGAAAGTACTTTCTTGACTTAGTTGCTGAGTCAAAGTTTCTTTTAACTCCAAAAAATCCTGTGAAATTTGTTTACTTATCTGAAGATCAGTAAAAATACCAGCAATTTTCTGCTCAATGATCAGAAAATTATTGAATATTTCTTGTTTTTCTAATTCATTCTGACTAAAGACCGAAATTTTCGATTCCAACTTTTGAAACTGTTCAAAAATATACTGATTAAGCCTATCCTGTTCAAGAAATTTATCTTCAAAGCTAGAATAAGGCTGAATTTTAAACCTTTTCCTAACAAGTTCATCAGATTCCCTGAAATTTCTATCCCCAGAGGAGACTCTTTTCTGTGAAAAGTCTCTTCTAAAAGCGAAAGAATGGTTACGTCCAATAGGTTTAGGAGTTGACATTATACTTAAAATCTTTAAATACCCCGAAAAAGCCTATCCATGAAAACATCAAGATTATCCTTACCTAATCTCATTCCATTATCCATCTCCAATATGGTTATAATAATAAAATGATGATAAAGTCACTACCACTGAAAAGTGATGTCAATATGCTTATCTGAACTAACTTATAATCCTCTCCCTTCCCTAAAAATTCTCATCTCTAAGTCATCCTCTTCAAGTCTTATAAATAAGAAATGGCCACTCCCGATGAAATTAAAGCTATTCTAAGAGATGATCGCAAACTTCACGAAGTCGCCAAAGCCGCCTTTGACGCTGTTGACTCAGATCATTCAGGCTTTATCGATGAACCCGAACTGAAAACTGTGATGAGTAGCGTCGCTCAAGATATAGGAATGGAACAGCCTAGTGATAGTGATGTCAGGGATGTGCTTCGAGAACTCGACACTAATAGAGATGGAAGGATCAGCTTAGAAGAATTCAAGGTACTTATTAGACAAGTGTTGGAATTGATGGCTAGCCAATAATTTAGTTAATCTTATAGGTAACTTTAGAAGATTTAAATATTTCTTAGAAGTTTATGGGATTTTTGAGGGCGAAAAGAATGTTTTGGATTTTTTTGGATTTGATTTTTATCTTTTTTGAGTATTTGGGTAATTATGAAAGTTTTTCTTAGGATTTATTTCTAGTTGAATGGGAAGAAAGGATATTTAATGGTATCTTCTTGAGAATTTTTTTATTCGTGTTCATTTTTGGATAGATAAAAACAGTGATACCAAATTTTCTAATTAAACTACACCCATATGCCTAAAACTTCTACAAACAATAGAAAAACCAACCTTATGAAAAATTCAATTCTCCATATTAAATATACCGAAAAATTAAAGCCGCATGTCATTAAACCTCATTAAAAGTAAACCTTCTGAAACAATAATAAAATAATGAACTCTTTTAAAAAATCAGAAAAACCGTCACATAAGCTATACTCAAGTTCAAACAGTAAAAAAGAATTTCTAACGAACAAGGAATTCGCATTAGATCTATCAGTTGACAGTTTTGACCCGAACCCTTCCTTCAGCGAGTTGCAAAACTCTTTTTTTTCTCGAGATTCTAGCAAAGTAGACAAAGAAATCATTGAACAACTGAAAGAATTCGAGAAGCCAGTTGAAAAGAAGAGCAAGTCAGTGCTGGTGACGGAGGATAATAAAAATGTAAAGAAAAATAAAGAAGAAGAAACGAATTTTACAACAAAACAACCTTGCCTTAGGCTTGAAAGAGAAGAATTTAAAAGACAGTGGCTGTGTCAAAGCTGCATAGTGACCGAATCAGACTCCGTAAAGCGTTCCTGCTCGATTTTTTAGCCTATTCTAACAATAAAATCATGTACTTTCACCTAAAACCTCCTAAAAACATTATTAAAACATCTTACTAATACCCTCGAGGATTCTTCGTATTTTTCCACAATATCTGCGCACTAAGTTCCCCATCAAAACTTTCCACCTGTTGATCCACCCACTTTTTTCCCCCTCCCAAGACCTGACTTTCTAAATTCTTCATCTTGCTATGCCTTGCTCCTAAAGGTGTGAAATTTCTTTGAACTTCATGAGAATTATGCCAATTAACACCTGCAACATCAGCATAATTATTTTTCCTTCCAACATTTTCCACTTTTTTCTCAACTTGTATTCCTTTCGCTGCAAAGACTCTTCTAACACGTGCCAAGTCCTGAGGATTACTCGTCCTAAGCCTGAGCTTTCCAGTTCCTCTGCATTTTCCAGTGAAATTATCGATATCCAAAGCGAGACTTACAAGATGAACACCTCCGCATAAGTCTTTCACGTCAGCAGCTGCGACTTCAGCAGGGACTGCGAAAAGGTCCAGGTCGACGACTTCTGCATTGGCAGAAGGACCTGAAGGGCGATAAGAAGCGAAACTTGTGGAAAGTTCTTCTTGTTTTCGCTGTCCACTTGATGTAAAGTCTTGAAATCTCGGCTTTTCTTGGATGTTTGGAGTTCGTGCACGAGTTGAACGTCTTGGAGAGTCTCCGATGTCGATTTGAGATGATAACATTCGAGTGGCTTGACCACGTGGGTCGTAGTCGGATTTGTTTTGATGGCTTTTGCAAGGGTCTGAAGGGTCTGAAGGGTTTGATGGAAGCTTTGATGGACTTGCTGCCCTCCCGAATAAGTCGCTGTAGTTGTGGTTTTTTCTTCGGGCGTCATCATTTTCAGCGACTGCTTCAGGCCTACGAAACTCATGAACTTGTCTATTTTGAAAAACATCAGAGGACAAATTTTCACTTTTTCTCATATTCGGGTTATAAACAGGTGGTTTCGAGGGTTCTTTCCTTACTTCTCTAGCCGGTCTTTCATAATTATTCGAGTCAAATATCGAAACCTGATCACCGAGTCTTCTATCCTTCGCAGTCAAATAAATATCCTGATCCTGGAGCACTCTTTCCTCTCTTTTCGGCGAGAACCCATCATTAAATTCATTTTGTTTCCTATCAAAAGCTGACTGTTGCTTATATTTCGGAATAAACTCTGCAGGAACTCCAAGATTCGAGTCAACTGACTTCTTATAAAAGCTGCTCCGATCATTACCCAGCAAATATTTCGTATTATTATCTTGACCTGTGCGCTTTCCCGCTGGTGACAAATTAGAAGACGGTCTTGCCTTACAAGACTCACTTGAAATATCTTCAACATAATCAGAGCCCAGGCAAATGTTGGTCCTGTTGTACTTTTCTCTTGCGTAAGTCATTGGTTTGGGCTGGTACCGCTCAGGGGTGAAAATGTGAGATTCCGTCTGAGGTATTTCACGAGGACGTGAAGACGACGAAGGACTCGCTGAAAAAATATTCGACTGACTTTGGGCCAAGCTGCGAATTCTTGCCTCGGACATTTATTCAAATGTTTAAGAAATTAAAATCTTATTGAGTTTTTTTTTAGTTTGACCAGTCGTTCCAGTTGTTTTTTAAAGTTTTCATTTCTTTTTGTAAGTCTTTTAATATCTTGTCTGTTTCTAGTCCTAATGGGCAGGAACCTTCGGAATAGTCACTTTTGAAAATCGAGTCTTGATCTTGATCGAGAAGGTTTAAAATACGAACGTTTTTAGAAGTGTCTTTTGGCTCGATTATCCAACGGTAGGCTTGAAGAAGAACTGAGGGCCCCAGGTATTTTTCACGGCTCCACCAGAAGTTTGGATTTGAGGCGTTGCAGGAACCGCAGAGGTTGCAGCGAAGGGTTTTTTTTAGCGATTCAGAGGGTTGGATGGGGTTTGGTTGGGGTTCTTTGGTTTGGAGAGATTTTAGAGGTTTATTGGATATTAGCCATGGTTGTACTTGCTCGAGACTTGTGTACAGATCTGAAATATCAACTACTAAATCATGAACCACACGATACCCAGTCAATGGTTTAATAGTCATTTGACAACTCGGCGTAGTCGGAGCAATACAAGCTAATGTATTCCGTCCATTAATATTCATCGAGCAAATGCCACAAGACCCATCTCTACAATTCTGTCTAAAAGCAAGCGAACTATCAATATTTTCTCTTATAAAGTTAAGCAAATCAATCACAGAAGGCCCAATATCCTTACTAAAATCAATCCAATAAACCGAGGTATAATCAGTATCAGCAGTCAAACTTGCCTCATTAAACCTTTCAACTAAAACCGGTAAAGTTTTTTCCTTATCAGCATTTTCAGGGAGTTCCAAGAAATGTTTTTCAGTTTTGAGAATTTTTCTAAAAAACAAGGACTCTTTGAGAATAGGTTTGATATACTTTCTTGCAATTTTAAAAGAAATCATTATTTAAAGACCTAACTTGATGAAACTATTGAAATATTGAAAACATTGAAAAATGATCTACTACTTAATAACCTTCCACTGCATAATAGTCTGGTCATACCCTCCAGCACTGAAAAGGTACTCATCATTCGAGTTCCACTTGACATTAGTGACATGCTCACTATGCCCCTTGAAGCTCTTCCCTTTAGCCCCTTCACAATTAGGAAATCTAAAAAGTACCACATTTCCCCAGTCATTCCCAACAGCGACCAAATCCAAAGCTTTATTACGATCAACAGTATTAACATGTGTCATATCGATAACTCCTTCATAAATCCCTTGCACAGGCCACCCAAGTTTCGCAGTCCAAGTATGCCAGACCTCATCACGTAATCCAGTAGCTCCACTTTTATTCTGTCTTCCAGACCCGACATCCCAAAACAACAGTTCATAAGCTCCACAATTAGAATGAAGAGAATTCGAGTCCACTGACCAATCAAGTGCAATAATAAATGATGAATGTCCAGTTAACTTGCACTTAACAGTATAACTCGGCAAGTTATAAACATAGATAAAGTTATCATGAGATCCAACTGCTAAAAACTTTGAATTAGGAGAATATGACATTGACTCTATCCATTCTTTCGGTTCTTTCAGAGTTTTTATCAAGTTTAGTCCTCGTGGATTGTCAAGTATTGATACATGTCCGTCATTATGCCCGATAGCCATGTTTTGTGATTCTTTATCAATGCAGATAGCTCGTGCCTGTTGATTCGGCGAGTTAGTCGCCATGGTACTTGCGCCTTGGCCGGCCCGCCGCTGCGGGCCGGGGACTGTTTCAAGGACTTTCGAGTTGAGGCACTTTCTATGGACCATGTCCCAGACCTTGACGTGGTTATCATCTCCAACAGTTAAAAAGATGTTTTCCTCAGCAGGACTCATGGCAAGTCCCCAGACTTCTCCATCACAATGACTTTCCATTAAAATCCTTTTATTCCCAGCAGAGTCAATTTCATAAATAGTGCCATCTCTAAGTCCACAAAGGACCATTTCACCTTTCATATCAATTGCCCTGGGAAATGAGTCCATTTGAATCGTTCTTTTCACTTGCAGATTTGAATCAGATATCTTCAGGGTGTTGTCTTTAGCCCCTGTTAAAACATTTTCATTAACCACGTTGATACTGTGAATACCGAACTGGTCCTTGTGGACTTGAACTGCTGCAGTCAAGCTATTTCCTGACCATTTATAAACTTTTCCATTCAGTCCTCCAGTGAGTGCCGAATTCTGCACCCATGCGCAGCAGGTCATATTAACGACAGTCCCCGTATTGCCGAAAATTCCTTTTTTCTTAGTGAGAAGAGGTTTATTCACATCGAAGTTCCAAATTTCCACATGTTTCACCCCAGCAGTGCAGAAGTCAAGAGAAATTTTACTCCAGCTCAAGTCGAAAATCCTGTCAGGTCCTCCTTTTACAAGGGCAAGTTTAAGCCCTTTCGCCCAGTCCCATACTCTGACGTTGTGATCGTTGTGAAGGTCTGCAGCTGCTAAAAGTCTTCCGTCAAATGAAAAGCCGAGGCAAGTGACTGCTCTTGAATCGCGGTCTTGACGGAATTCGTTTATTGACCTGTCTGGGTTCGTTGTTTGCCAAATGCAGATCTTTGGATTTTTTCCTACTTCGCCAGTTGCTATTGTTTTTAGGTCTGGGTGGAGAGCCAGCGATGTGATGTCGTCGGTGTGGCCGATGTCACGATCGGCAGGACCTCCGCCGTAGATCTTTTGAGTGTTGAACTTTTTGTTTAGGACTACACCCAGGGCTGCTGTCATGTAGACTACTTCGTCTGGGTTTTCAGTGTAATATAGGTTCTGTCGAGAGTCGAAACAACGGTAACCGTAAACGTATTCCAACTCAATATTTGCTTTAGGAGGTTCTTTCACAAGTGGTGGGGGGTTCGTAGGAGGTTTCAAAGCACCAAGCCAAGGTTTAATAGCCAACATCTGATCACCTTCACTCGGTTTTTCAATAGTAAAAAATTGTCCATGTTTCTCCTCCTCTTTCTGTTTTTCCACATGATGAGATTTCCCCTTCTGACTATTTCTCTTCATCTCTCTATCCAAGTCTTCATCAAATATCTCTTCATGCTTTTCAGGCTGCAAAGTCGGATTGATGACTCTTTGTTGATTTGAAGTTCCACATCCCATTAAAAATAATAAAACCAAATAAAACCCACCTTCTTAATCACAGACAAACAAAAAGGCCTTAAAAGTAAAGATTTTTTAATGTAGAGAGAATAAATGTCTGAAATTCTTGACCAAAGTGCCGACGCTCTTCTGTTGCAAAGTCTCAGTGAAAACGATTCTGGCAAAAAAGTGTATATCCAGTCAGAGGACCCTCTTGGTCTTTACAATCACGTGATCAAGCAGTTCAACGCGGCCTGCAACCGAACAACAGACCACACCTATGAAAGTTTGCCAACTAATTGCTTTTACGGAGTTTGGATGTTGCGATGGTGGACATTGTTACGATGTGACACTTATATATTCATGCTCATCATTTCTTTTATCGTGAACTTCGCAATCGGGTTGATCCCAATCGTCAATTTGGTCTCTTTGATGATTTGGCTCATCTGTTACTTGGTCTATGAGCGCTGCCAGCGCGCACATTGGAGAACGAACAGAAAAATCGCCTCTGACCCATTTAAGTACATGATTTACAACAATGGACTTGTTAGACAAGCGAATATGCTTAATCTTTATTATGATCTCCCTGTTTCTGGATTGTCTTCTTTCGGGATTAAAGAGTCACAGATCGAAATACTTAAGTCTAAACGAAATGGAGGCATGGTCACTGTCATGGTTTATGGAGATCGGTTTAGAAATGCATGGACTCGCTTTGGATTTTTGAGGATCGTTCATATTTTGCATATTCTTATCTGCACTCTTTCGTTAATCATTGCGAATGTCCTGATTTATCCTAAAACGCATATTGGCGAGTTCTTTCAAAGCACTTAAGTAGATTATTAGTAAGATGGAAGTTTATGTTAAGGTACCTGCCGCTGCTTTTCAAAGAGAAATATTGCAGATGTTTCGAGAAGGAAAAGAAGAAAAAGTTGTTCTTGTTGTTGTTTTACAGGATTCTAGGTGTTCTTTAATTGAATATTCTGCTCAGGTGCAGAAAGATGAGTGTCTTGAAAGGTTTTTTGAATTTGCAAGGAATTTAGAGGAAAATTTAGAAGGGTTTTGGAATGAATTTTTTGATCCTGCTTCTGGACTGCCTATGATTCAGGATTCTTGTATTGGGTTTAGTGACTTGGAAGCTTGTATAAGGGGATTGAAAATGGAAAGTCTTTGCGTTGGAGGCTGTGCAATGGTCAGACATAAAGTTTTTGGCTTTGCGGTCTATCCAAGTACTTTCGTCACTAGCGCTCCTATCGATATCGTCAAGGAAGCTGTTGAAAAAGTCAGGCAAAAAATGCAATATGCCGTTATTTACTGAGATATCTTTAATCAAAAAGTTAAATTTGGTAAAGTTTTCAATCATTCTCATTAATTAATCCTATTTTTTTTAAGAAATTCTCGAAATTCCAGATAAAAAATTTAAACCTTGCTGATAATTGTGAATTTTTTTCGGTTTCAATGTGATGAGAAGTGTTTTCTCCTGATGCTGTGACTAGGTATTTCTGTTTTTTGTCAAGAGTTAAGCTGTCAGCTCGAGTTTTAGTGCATTGAATTGCGCCGACTTGCTTTTCTTTCTCTATGTCCCAAATCTTGATGCAATTATTTCCTCCTGCAATGATGAATTTATTTTTATTACAGAAGCAGCATGATAAAAACACATCAGTTTCACTTTTTAATGATATTATTTTTTTATAATTTTTTAGATTCCAAAGGTTTAGTTTCATGTCTTGAGAAGCGGAGAGGAGAAGATTGTCATCTGTTGATAGAGCTAGATAAGTCACTGATGATGTATGTCCAATTATGGTATAATCAAGCTCTTTAGTCGTAGTATTCCAGATTTTTATGTCTTTTCCTTTACCACTAGTGATCATTTTCTTTTTGTCTGAAGAGAAAATAACACATGTGACCTTGTCTAAATGCTGAGGGACTTCGTAGATCTCTTGAGTCTTTACTGATGATTCTTTGGCATTCGTGATTTCGAATACGCGGATGCGTTTATCAGAACCAACTGAAATAATTGAGTCCTCTTCCTTATTAAGTATAGCCAGACAGATCATATCATTATGATATTTAAACCCTTGAATATTTTCCATTGAATTTATTTCTATAATCATAACACAAAAACTCGCAGTCGAAACCACCAACTTTTCTGAATTTCTAGAAAAATTAATGCATGTTACAGATGAAATTGCACTAAAGCCAACTTTTTTCATTTTTTTTTCCAAGTTCCAAACAATAACACTTCCATTTGTACCTCCAGAAGCAAGATACTTTTCATCTTTAGACAAAGCCAAATTGGTAACAATTGACTTATGTCCTTTCAAGGCATATGAAAATTTAAGCAGTGGAAATTCCCAGACATTGATATAATCATCTCCAGCAGAGATAACGTTCATGGATTTCATTATTTTTAAAGCTTTTAAAGGTTTTGAATGCGCTTTTTCAGTTGATATTAATTGTCCTGTATGAATATTCCAAACTTTTATCGTTTTGTCACTGCAGCCGGCAACAACAAGGTTGTTGTCTGGGCTCATTTCTAATACTCTTACTGTTGAATGTTTAATTGTTATGTAGTTGTAAAGGTCTTTGATTTCTAGATCCCAGATTATTATCAAAAAGTCTTCTGATGCTGATGCAACGTATTGATTGTTTGATGATATCGCCAATGCTTCTACGGCGTGGTCGTGAGCTTTTAGAACTGACTCAATTTTAAATGTTGAAAGACTCCAGACTAGAACCTTCATGTCTTCTCCTGACGTGACAAGAAGTGAAGAGTCTGAAGAAACGACTGCTGATCTGATTGATTTTGTGTGACCTTCTGGAATAATCGAGTAAGAGTCCTGAATAAATAAGTCACAATTAGGGTAATAATTGGGTTTTTGCACTTTTACCCCATGTTTTATAAAATTTTTAGACATTTATAAAATCATCAAAAATCAATCTTCCCAAAATCAACAATACCATCTACCCAACCAGATTTTCCAAAAATCTATGATTATAAATACCTTCTCTTGAAATAAAATAATTAATCAAAATTCCTAACCCTAAACAAATATTCTTAATCCTAATCCATTCTCGATTAAAAACTAAAATGAATGCAACTTCTCATAAATATGAATAACCATCCAAGACCAGCTTACTTTTTGAATCTAAACCTTCCTCAATTCGGTACCTGGAAAAAGGCAGACTACTTCTCAGCACTAGTCCTGACACTAGTCGGTGTAGTTTCAACGATTCTGGGCGGTTTATCATTCGGAAATAAAGAGACAGCAAAAGACTCAAAGCGTTTCCCAATCTCTCAATTTTTACTATTTTTTTCTATGCTTTTAAGCCTAGTGTCCTTGATGTAATTTCCAGTCAGTTTAATCAAATTACGAGATTTAAAAGTGACTCTTCTGTTGTCTTTATTAGTAATGGTCCTGATTCCACTGGTGCTAGGAGTAAGTCTTTACTTTACCAACAATTTGAGTTTGTTAACAGGTCTTATTCTATCTTCAAGCATAGTGATCAGCATCTTGGGTCTTTTTTTGCGAGTTTTGAATTCAATATCAGTAAAATCAGCGACTTTTGTAGGTCCAGCTCTTGTTTCAAGTTTTTGTGTAGGACTTGTTCTGATATCGTTAGTTTTTCCGACGTACATCGTTTTAGTGACTCAAGTGATTGAAAGTTCAACGATATTCACTATCCTATCAATAATAATCACTGGGGTGTTTATTTTACTACTGAGTCCTTGGATTTACTATCATTGCCGGTACTTTAAAAGTGAAAAGTCGTATCTTCTTGCAATCGTCCCAAACGCAGACCCGGCCCTTCGAAGCTCGAAACTATTTGAAGGTCTTCTGAGATGGGGAAGTGGAATAATTGTCCTACTTGTCCTCGTCGCTTGTTTACTCACTTGTTCTATCAACATCTACAACAGCTTGGAAGACGGGTACTCAGAACAGCTTGTTATCAACCTGGTGCTTCTTTTCGCTGTTCCCGTTTATATTTACGTAGGACTTTCTATTACCAAAGCAAAAATCGACATAGAGACCAAACTTTACGTTTTTACCTGGGTCTATGGAATCTTGCCACTTTCTGTAAGTCTTCCAGTTTACGTGTTTTTTGAAGACATGCAGTTTGTAACTAAGTTCTGTGTAGTCCTTCCACCTTTTGCTATGACGGTTCAGTCGTTTTTATCGTTTTTTTCTAAACCTAAAGCAAGGTTTGATGTTTGTTACGCGTTTACTTGTTTAACTGTTGTTTTTCCTCTTGGATTTTTGTATCCTTTGAGTGATTCTGGAACTTTGCCTTGGGTGGCTGGGTTGTCTTTACTTGGGTTTTTAGGGTTTTTTCCTGTCGCTCTTGCTTTGGCTTTGGTGGTTAAAACTCTTGCTTCTTTCTGCAGGTCAAGCCTGCAGAGTAAGTTGACGATGCTGAAAACTATTAACTATTACTACCCTGTTGTTTATACTATCATGCTCGTCTTTACCTTTGGAGAAGCTGCTTTGCTTTACTTCTTTTGTTCAGATCTGAAAGCGACCCCAGAACATGCTTCGATCTTAGGAATGATTCTTTTTCTACCTTTTATTTATACCAGCTCCTGTGTGACCCTCACGTTGAAAATCACTTCAAATGATACAGGACAGAACAGTGCCTTGAAGCAGAAATTTCAAATCCTTTCTCTTGTCTTTTGTTCTTTGATAGTTCCAATAACGATTATCCTGATGTTCGCTTTAGAGTTTTTAGGAGTGTTTTTTGTAAGTGCCATGAAATCCTTGTGCATCGGGATTTCACTTTTAGGTCCTTTGACGATTATTTTGCTACAGATAAAGTTTAAACTAGGAAAAGATTATCCTTTATTTCCGATGCTTTTAGCAAATATCGGGATTTGGCTGTTTTTAGTGATTCCAGTTTGCATTGTTTTTCCAGTCAGCTTATCTAAATCAGAGTCCTCAACACAAAGCAACAAGTACATCGGGGTACTTATCGTCTACCTCGGCCTCCTTATCATGATTTTCGTGTCTACCGCAAGCATCGTTTACAACGCCTACAAAAACAAGATGATTCGAGATAAACTTGCAAGAAAATGCGTGGACGAGGTAAGAACAAACTTTAAATTAAACAGAATTCAAGCTAGTCAGAAAGTCATTCGAGACATGTACGATCGATTCGCTATTCACAAGTTCAACGAAGTTGAATTCGAGCCTAAACTGGTCAGCAAGTCTCAATTCGACTGGATCGACGCTTCTGAAGAAGACAAGTATTTTTATTTCAAAGAAATTTTAACAGCTGAAGAAGTCCAGGAAAGAAAAGACAAGAAAAACTTGTTGGAAAAAATAGAAATGGAAGAAAAAAAACTGGAGTTAGAAAGAAAGGAAAAAGAAAAAATGCAAAAAATGCAAAAGTTTAGCTTTTGGGTGCTTCTTAGGTGTTTTGATGAATATCCTCAAGAACTCAAGTTCACCCCGCCGAAGACTATTCAGAGGAGAAAAGACGTTTTAAAAGAATTTAACATTGAAGCTATACAACAACCTATTCCCCAAAGTGAATTCGAAGGGTTTATCCTTAATGAACAAGACATCATGAGAGACCCTTTTCCGAATCCTATAAAATCTCCAAAGCATCCTCGAAGTCGCTTCTTCGAAAACACCTCTTCACTCAACTCTCTAAAAATCGACAGGTCAGAGCGACAGGACTGGCTTAAGTCTCTTTTTCGCTTTCTTGCAAATGAACCGAATGAAATATCTGCAGAGCCGTGGATGTCAGAAGAACAGTTTTTTTTTATTTGTCGTAAAGGAGGGGTCAGCGTTGACGATATTAACGATATTGACCTAAGAGTCATTTATATCAAATCATTGGTTAATGACGAGCCAGAGATTTTAAATGAAAATGTTTTCGTTGAAAAAACAGTTCCTTTGATTGCTGAGAATTTATTTCCTTACCTCGACGCGATTAGCAGAGAAAAAAAACTTGTGGTCGAGAAGTTCTTTCCTTGTTTATCGAAGAGTATCAACACTTTGATGGAAGATCCGGAGTTTTTGGTTACTAAAGGAAAAATTGATAGTTTGCAAGAAACTTTAAGGAGGACTTTTACTTTCCAGGCAGAAGCTGCGAGAAGTGGAAGGTTAAGAAGATCTTCGACTATTAAAAATTTACTTAGCAGGACTCTTCCAATGAAAAGATATTCAATTGATTCATGTAATGATATTACTTATAACAGAGAACTAACGAGGATTGTTGAAGTTGAAAGTTATAATTATCAAGAAGGAAAACTTCTTATATTCTTTCAAAATCTCGGGAAATGGTTCATTGAAACTGGAGAAAAAATTCAAAATAAAATCTTTCTTCGACTCCAAAGTTTTTACAGTCCTCCTCAAGAGGAAGATGAGGACCAGGAAAAAAATAAAGAAAATAAAGAGAATAAAGAAAAAGAAAAACCTTCTGAAGAAAATAGTCTCGAAACTCCTATCAAGGAATGGGAAGACGTCTGTAAAAGATTTACCACTCAAATTAAAGATATCATCCAAAAAGACGAGCTACAGAAGCAAATTCCAAAACCTTCTCATGTTCAGTTAAACTTCCCTAATATTTTAGCGATTTTCTTCAAAGTCATTGAAATTATTCAACTTTCATCACTTGGGTTTAAACAAGAAATTAACTGGAAGTTCATCGTCATGCCTCTCGCTTTGACGAAAAGTGCTGAAGTTGCAAATTCTGACCCTGATGAAAATACCATCGCAATCTTTTGGGTGTTGTTTGTTTTAAGCTTTTTATATGGATTTTTGGGGTATCGGTCATTTGATCAGGTCAAACGAGGAGTCGCTGGAAGGGATAAGGATGGAAAAAAGGTTGGAATTAGAGATGCTGATTTTTGGAATAAAAGATTTTTGACTATTTTTGGAGGTGGGGCTTATATTTTTGTGGTCAAGTATATGATGAATATTTATGCTTGTGAGTTTGATATGGATCCTCCAAAGATCCCTAAAGCTTTCATAGAATGTTACACCTCTTGGCACATAGGTCTGATGGTTTCAGCCTTTACAAGTTTAATGGTCTACTACCCAATAGCTACCTTTTTATTCCCTTTAATGCAATTTAACGACAGTGACTTGGACTTCAAACATAAACAAACCTATTTAATTGTTTTGGCGCAGGCCAAGCTGCTTATAAGTGGTTTTAAAGTCTTTTTGCCTTATTCGAAATACTACGAGTATCAACTGGTGCTGAGTTCAGTTGTTCTTTTCCTTATTTTCATTTATACAGTCATTGAAAAGCCTTGTTATGAGAAAAGATTCAATTTATGGGCAAGTTTTGGGTACTTTTTCGCTGGATCTACAAATTTTTTCGCTTTTTTGAATGTGAAACTTGGAGGATCTGATTTGGTCACATTGATTTATTTGGTCCTTGTTTGTCTTGGACTGTTTGTGATTTTGGTCATACAAGGGAAATATTATGGCTTCTGGAAAACTGCTCGTGTCGATTCAATTCAAATAATCAGTGCGCATAGAAATTCATTGATTCCCAAGAATAATGCCTCTGGAGGAGCGGAAACTGGCGGATTAAAGGAAAATGTGTCTATTATTGAATTAGACAAAAGTATTGTTTTAAAAGATGACATATCTGTGTTCGAACTGGATAAAAAAGATTGATTAATCTTCTTTGATAATAGACTTTGAATATCAAAAATTAATTCTTCACATCCAAATAATAAAACCCAATCATTATACTGCAAAGGTACAAACCTACCATTATTTACTTATCCTCTTACTCGGTTTCCCCTCAGCCTTCCTCTCATTCTTCTTCCCATTAAACTTCCCGTCCTGCCTGGCATAAAAGCTGGTATCAATGGCCTGTGGATTAACATCATTAAAAAGGTTCATAGGCACAAAAAACCCAGGACCTCCAATCGAGATCTGCAAGTCAATCGGGAAGCAATCCCTGATAGTCCAACAAAACATATCCAAAGTACTAAAAGGTCCATGAATTTTCCCTTCCAAGTCCTTATAATACCAAATTTTCTCAAAAGGTTTCGAATTCGGCTCAAAAGTGACCTTCGAAGTTCCACAAGGCACCGCAAAGTTCATCAAAGTCTGTGAAAAAGGGTTCCCAATAGCAAAGTGATACCTTAAAAGTTCTTCATTAAAAATAGGAATCTGTTGTTTTGACTGAGTTTCTTTAACAGGTTTAATCTGCTCAAATTTAAACTCTTCTTTATCAGGTTCATCCCAATCAGGTATTTCATTATCCTCTTCCAATTCCTGTTTTTTTAGTTTTTCCTCTACTTTCAAATCAACTTGAGTAAATTTTTCTTCTAAGTCTTTCAAGACGTGTTCTTTTCCAGCAGAAATTTGAACTTCAGGTACTTTTTCCTTATTTTCAGTCTTATTAGAAGGTAGTTCTTTGACATCTTCATCATACCATTCAGGTACTTGTTCTGGACGCTTTTCCCGCACTTGATGCTTGCGACTGTTGGGCTCTTCTCCTAAAGTATGTGAAAATGGAAAAAAGGCTGAGAGAAGAGGAGGAGAGGCTTCGGGTAAGAAAACTTCTTCGATTTCTGACTTGATTGAGATTGACGGCGGAAGAAGGTTCTGGTAATGCTTCAACATGAAGTCGCGACGGTAACGACGGGAAGCTTGGTTCCAGTTTAACTTCGTTCGCCAGTCTTGACGGCTTGAAGGGTGGTGATAGTGAGGGGCTGACTTACGCGCACGAGGTTCCATTATTTAATTAATTATGAAAGGTTTGGAGCGCAACTGGCCTTGTTTGGAAAGGAAGAGATTTGAAAGAGGATTTTTATGGTGAAGGATTTAGGGTTGTAAGGGAATGGTGAAAAGTTTTATCTTTAAGTTTAAATGAATGATGAAAAGTTTTATCTTTAAGTTTAAATGAATGATGAAAAGCTTTTATATTAGTTATATTCTATTTAACTTGGTTAACAATGATAAGTCTTTCTTGGAATTTTTACTGAATTAATCAACTCCTTGATCAATAAATGACCAGCCTTCAAGAGACGAGTCATCTTCCTTAACAATCTCTCGAACATGCTGCTTTAACCTAGAAGTCTTCGCAGGTCTTTTTCTCTCAGAGTCCTGCACTTCCACAGCTAAATTCATTCCAGGATTAAAATTTCCTCCAGAACAATGTTTCAAATGAGCAACTTTCCCTTCTTCCACCCTTGCCGGCTGATAAGCCGGCAAAATTTTTTTAAACTTTTCAGCAAGTTCTTTACGAAAGTCAACATTTGACGAAAATTCAGAAGTTTTTTTATTTTTCCTTAAAATGCAAGGTTTTGAATAAACTTTAGGAAATTCAGGTTTGAACTCAATGATTCCAGCTTCAGATATTTTGTGAGACTTTAAATCATTTGAAACTCTTGGATTCACTGAATGAAAAGTAGGTCGTTTTTGAGCTTTTGAGACTTCAGGTAAAACAAAATTTGCGAGTTGGTCGTAGTAGTTGATTGGAAATTCTACACTGTTGATTGAAATCGGAGATTTTATTGTTGGGAACTTTGAAGATGACTGAGAAGGACTTGCCCCTCGAGGGGAATTCGGAGATTTCGATGAAGGTGAAATTTTGCTTTTGTTTGGAAGAGGAGTCGCTTGAGTTTTCTGTGTTTTTTTTGATTTTACTGGAAGTTTATGGCTTCGATGAACGAGAAGTCGCAGAATGTCGTGATTTGATGAGATCTGTGAAAGGATGTCGTGTTTTGACTTTAGGTTACTCATTTCAGGTAATGTTTATTTGGAAATTATCAACTATTGAAAATCAGGTTAAATGAAATTTTGATTGGGTCTTGAAATCAGTTGATTTAATATTTTGATTTAACTTTTATTGAAAGATAATGATTTTAACTACTCTAAGTCTACGATTTTACAGTCGTCGTCTACTGGCTCAGGGGCGGTTTTAGTCTTGTATTTATCTTGAGTAACTTTTTGTTTTCTTTTAGCTAAAAAGTCTTTGATTTTCTCAACAACTGCTTTAGTAGTGTTCGAGAGACTAATAACGATATTTAAAATCCAGGCACTTAAAATGATTTTCATGCAAATGTCAGTCAGTTCTTTCGACTTATCAGACACTCCATTGATAAGCGAGACGAGGATGACAGCATGATAGACGCCTATAAGAATTTCATTGAAAAAGTGAAAAATATTATAAATGAAAGTCTTGAACCCACGAATGGTGATCATGTACAACGGAATCTATTTGAAACTTACTGAAAACGAGAACATTATTGAAAAAGCAAGTTGAAAAACGCCGTCATCTATAAACTGATAAGAAATCTGTATCATCAACCTTCTCAAAATATAAATCAAGTAAAACAACCAACATTTCAAACCTTCTGCTTTAAACTCTTCAAAAAAAGTCCCATATCTCTGAATAAAACTCTTAATTTCTTCCTCATTCACCAACTTACACCTTCTCCTCAAAAGATACAAAAAGAAAAAAACTCCTAAAATTTCAACAGTCTATTTAAAAATCACCAAAAAAATACAGCAAATAACAAAATCAATCTTTTGCGTCAAATTTTCCCTTTTTGAGTGTCTTAAACTAACTCCAAGTGCAGTAGTGATCTCAAAGAAAGTCTGCAGCCAGAACCTCAAAAAGACTCCAAACCTGAAAATATTAATCAAAAACATCAATTTCCCTCGAATCCAGTTAATCCTCGTGACAAGAAAAACCGAAATTCCAACACCCATTAAAATAAGTAAAGTCTGTAAATGAACAGCAGTATTAATCAAGAACAAATCAGTAGAATACCCGAATCTTCGAAATTTTTTCTCAAGTTTCGCGCCTTGGTTCACATCAATAAACATTGAAAAAAGTTTAGGAATTTGATTGTGAATTCTCAGACCCATCAAAAACTCTGAAAGGACCGGATTGATATCTAAGTTAAAAAGACACACCGAGTAAAACATCTCAGCAGTGTTCATAAAATCAAAGAAAGAAGAAGGGTCGAAATTCATAAAACTGATGCCGACTGCTACTGAAACTCCTGCAGTTGCTCCTGTTTTTGCTAGTTTTTTTGAAGCTTTGGCTTGTTGTTGAAGTTGAAGCTCAGCTTGAAGAGAGTCGGTTAAAGAAGCTTCTTGTGTCAAGTTGCCGGGATTTAGGAGACTGTTGGACTTTGAAGTCACTTCTTGGATGAAAAAGATCTGGACTATTGAATTTTTTTTTACTTTTTCGAGGTCGAAAGTCACTTTTGTGGACTTACTGTCTGACCTTTCTACTTCGTGAGAGACTTTAGAAGAATCTAGAAGGACTTTTATTTGAGATGCTTTCAGGTCACTGCTTAAGTCTTCAGAGAACCAAAGAGTTGCTTCGTTGTTTTGGTTTAGGGTCATGGTTACGTTGAACCTATTCCTGAAACATTTTGATGAAGTTAGGGAAAAGCCCAGGTTGCACTTGCAGAGGCCTTCTAAGTTAACAGAACTATCTTTTAAGCATGTTAAACATTTCGTTAAGGAAATGCAGGTCGTGCATAGTTCTGGACATTTAATGCAAGTTTTACTTTCTGAGTCATAAAAATCAAAAGAGTTGCATTTTTTGCAGGTGTTGTCAGAATTTTGTACTTCATAACCTGCTTCACATAAATAGCAACTGTTAGGTTCGTAAGAATTACATGATTCGCAGTGGTCGTCAACACAGGAAAGACAAGTTTCGCTGTCTTTGCATGAATTTGGACAGTCTTCTGGGCATGTTACGCATTTTCTTGATGTTGAAAGGTACACCCAGCAGCAATGAAGAACTATCTGAGTCGATAAATGGAAAAATTGAAAAAACATTTGATAGGCCTTGTTTGTTGTTGACTCGCATTGAAACTGAAGTGTTCAAAACATGACTACATGAAAAATAAACATGATTCCAAATGTCAAGTACCAGTTTCACTTCAGAAGAGTAAGAAAAAGTCGAGTTTTCTATCAAAATCAGACCTTTCACCTCTTCTTCTTCAATAAAAAGTCTCAAATTCACCTGGGATGAGGAAGACTTCGAAAAAAACACAGAATTTGAATTGTTTGGTCGAAGCCAGATAGAAACTGAAAAATCGACATTTAGAAGTTTTGAGTCGTTTTTTATGATTTCTAAAAATGAACCTCCTGGAAAATACACCCCGCGTTGATAAACCGCGAAAGGCAGACCTGATGAAAGTCTTCTCCCGTGACGTGCAGCTGCTCCAACTCCGTTGATCGTGTCGTAAAAGGTCTCGCCGAAGCCTTGAAATAGAAACTTCAGTGTTGGAAGGTTTGGGTTTAATTGAATGCAAACTCCTGAATCGTTGTTGAAACCTACTGGGCAGGATAAGGAACAGACGCCTTTTAAAAGCAAGGAATCGCAGGATGAACATTCGTAGAAAGATCCTCCAAAACAGCTTTCGCAGGATATGTCGCAGTCATTGCAGTTTGGAAGATAGGTCTTGTTTTTTAAGCAGGTTTGACAGGAATCGCTTGAGTTGCAGGTCTCGCAGATGCTGAGACATGGGGAACATTTTTCAGTAGAACTATTAAAATACATTCCATGACTACAAACACATCCTTCTTTTGACTGAGCGGCATTCGAATCCTTACAAGCAACACAGCTAAATCTATCCGTGCATCCCAAGCAACTCGGATGACATTCCGAGCACATTCCAAAAGAGTTCAAGTAAAAATTATCAATACAAGAAGTGCAAAAAGTTGAATTTAAACAACTGGTGCAGTTCAAGTTGCAAGAGACGCAGGCATTCACCTGGCTCAGGTCACTAGAAGCGTAAAAGCCTGTCAAACAGTTGCACCCAGAGGTCGGACTTATGAATGAGTTTATCGACTTGCAAGTCAAACATTTTAAAGATTCGATACAGGTCTGACAGTGACTGTGGCAGGCGAGACATGAAAATGAACCGTCAATTAAAATATTTTTGAAGAAACCGGCTGAACAGAGACATACTCCTGATGGGTCGATAAAGGAGTTGGAATCTGAACAGGATAAACAAGGGTTAGAAGTGTCACAAGTACTGCAGCCGCTTCCACATGGAAAACAAGAGGAAATGGAGGTTAATGGAGATATCCCACCAAATCCTGTTGGACAAGTGCAAATTCCATTTAAAATAATAGCATTGTTTGCTACACAAGTATCACAAGTATTTGCCGAGGAGCAAGTGATACATTCAGTTAAGCAAGCAATACATAAATAAACTCCATTACTGCCAACACTTCTATAAAATCCACTGATGCAATCACATCCTTGAATAATAGAAGGAACCGAGTTATTATCAATGCAAGTCAAGCACAAGTTCGGCTGATTGCAGGTCAAACAGTCAGGATTACAGATACTACAAGCATTTGCATTTGAAAGAGAACTAGTTTCATAATACCCTGTCATACAAACACATCTCCCGTTTGAGTCAATCATTGTTAAAGATGAAACACATGCAGTGCAGCTCACTGCATCCAAACAAGTCTGACACTCAGCTAGGCAAGGGCTGCATGTTGACGAAAACGAGGTGAGAGACCCTGAAGCAAATGTTTTTGATGGACATGCACATCCAGTTGTAAAGGGCTGAGCTAAGCTGACTAGGCATAAGTCACAAATGGATAATGAACTGCATGTCAAGCAGTCAGATGAGCATGGTAAACAAGAATAAACTCCTGTAGAATCAACTGATCTGTAGTAGCCTGTGTTACAAACGCAACCTGATACTGAATCAGGAGTTGAAAAGCTAGCTTTGCATGTAATACAAAGAAGGGCTTGAGAGCATGTCTGACAGTCACTATGACATGTCGCACAAGCATTTGCATTTGATAGAGAACTACTCGCGAAATAACCTGCAATGCAAGCACATCTTCCGTTTGAGTCAATCAATGTAAAAGTTGCAACGCACACACTACAGCTTACTGAATCTGTACAAGATTGACATTCGGGTAGACAAGAGCTGCATATTGATGAAGAAGAGGTCAAAGGTCCTGTTGCAAATGTTTGTGATGGACATGCACATCCAGTTGTAGAGGGCTGGGCCGAACTTACTAAGCATAAGTCACAGATTGATGATGAACTACATGTTAAGCAGTCAGATGAACATGGTAAACAAGAATAAACTCCTGTAGAATCAACTAATCGGTAGTAGCCTGTGTCACAAACGCAACCTGATACTGAATCAGGAGTTGAAAAACTTGCTTTGCATGTAATACAAAGAAGGGCTTGAGAACATGTCTGGCAGTCAGAATGACATGAAACACAAGCATTTACATTTGATAGAGAACTACTCGCGAAATACCCTAAGATGCAAGCACATCTTCCGTTTGAGTCAATTGATGTAAAAGATGCCACACATACAGTGCAACTCACAGCATCCAAACAAGACTGACATTCACCAAGGCATGGGCTGCACGTTGAAGAGGAAGAGGTGAAAGGCCCTGAAGCGAATGTTTGTGGTGGACATGTACATCCAGTAGTCGAGGGCTGCGCTGAGCTGACTAGACATAAGTCACAAATTGATGATGAACTGCATGACAAGCAGTCAGATGAGCATGGTAAACAAGTATAAACTCCTGTAGAATCAACTGATCGGTAGTAGCCTGTGTCACAAACGCAACCTGATATTGAATCAGGAGTTGAAAAACTTGCTTTGCATGTAATACAAAGAAGGGCTTGAGAACATGTCTGACAGTCACTATGACATGAAACACAAGCATTTGCATTTGATAGAGAACTACTAGCGAAATAACCTGCAATACAAGTACATCTTCCGCTAGAGTCAATCAATGTAAAAGTTGCGATGCATACACTACAGCTTACTGAATCTGTACAAGATTGACATTCGGGTAGACAAGAGCTGCATATTGATGAAGAAGAGGTCAAAGGTCCTGTTGCAAATGTTTGTGATGGACATGCGCATCCAGTTGTAGAGGGCTGGGCCGAGCTTACTAAGCATAAGTCACAGATTGATGATGAACTACAAGTTAAGCAGTCAGAGGAGCATGGTAAACAAGAATAAACTCCTGTAGAATCAATTGATCTGTAGTAACCTGTGTTACAAACGCAACCTGATACTGAATCAGGGGTCGAAAAACTTGCTTTGCATGTTATACAAAGAAGGACTTGAGAACATGTCTGGCAGTCAGAATGACATGAAACACAAGCATTTACATTTGATAGAGAACTACTCGTGAAATAACCTGCAATGCAAGCACATCTTCCGTTTGAGTCAATCAATGTAAAAGTTGCAACACACACACTACAGCTTACTGAATCTGTACAAGATTGACACTCGGGTAGACAAGAGCTGCATACTGATGAAGAAGAGGTGAGAGGCCCTGTTGCAAATGTTTGTGATGGGCATGCACATCCAGTTGTAGAGGGCTGGGCCGAACTGACTAAGCATAAGTCACAGATTGATGATGAACTACATGTTAAGCAGTCAGAAGAACATGCCACACAAGTATAAGATCCAGTAGAGTCCACTGATTTATAGTAGCCTGAGTCACAATTACACCCTGATGTGGTATCAGGTGTTGAAAAACTCGATTTACATGTGATGCACACTTGAGCTTGTGAGCAGGTCTGGCAGTCAGAATGGCATATACTGCATGCAGTTGTTAGAGACATTAATCCAGACTGATAGTAGCCTTGGCTACAAATACATATTCCATTTGAATCAACCAGTGAATTTTGAGCTATGCATTGAGAACAGGAAGCTCCGTCAACGCATGCTAAGCAGATATCTAAACAAGCTACACAGTTTGTATTGGATGAGTCCATAGATCCCGAAGGGTAGAATCCTTGTGAGCACTCACATAAAGTTCCGTTATAAGTTGCACCAGATGCCTTACAAGTAGAGCAAGTACTACCTGAACTACAAAGTGCGCATCCCACAGAGCAAGGTAAGCATGAGTATGTCGATCCTGATATACTTTTATAATACCCATCTATGCAGTCACACCCCAAAGTTGTAGAAGGATAGGAAAGTGCACCCTTACATGTTACGCACAAATTAGGGTCGTTGCAAGTTAAACAGTCATCTGAACAAGGCAAGCAAGAGTAACCTCCTTCATTCAAAGTTCGATAAAACCCTTCATTACATTCGCATCCTGAGTCGGTTCTTGGCGCTGAATTAAGGGAAAGACAAGAGTCACAGATATTTGGGCCTGTGCAGGTAGAACAATCAGAATGACAAGGACTGCAGGCCGTAGTGACATTCATGAAGTCAATTTGGTAGTACCCTGAATCGCAGACACACACTGAATTAGTATCCGGACTTGAGTGGCTAGCTAGACACACGATACAACCAACGTCATCAGTGCATGTGAGGCATAAACTTAAACATGAGGCGCAGTATGTCGAGGTATCATTCATAGCGCCTGAAGCATAAAATCCAGAAGGACATGCACAACCCGATGTTGATGGAATAGCTTCGTTTACTATGCAAGTTAAACAAGTAGATGCATCTGAACATGTGAGACAATGAGGATGGCAGACATCGCAGGAACTTGCACTTGTCATTTGGGGAATTAGGGGATAGAATCCATCATTACAAGAGCATCCACCTGAAGTGTCTGGAGAAGCATTGCTTGAAACACATGTAAAACATTCACTAGAAGTGCAAGTTGTTGTTTTTTAATGTTTCACAAGTCAAACAAACACTATTACAAGCCACACAAGTCCCTCCTTGATCTAAAAGTCCATCAGCATAATACCCATCATTGCAAGCGCATCCATAACTTCCAGGCGATGCATGAGCATCCAGACAAATAACACAAGTAGCTCCATTAACACATGAGACACAATCAGCCCTGCACGAAAGACAAGCAGCTCCATTGAAATAGTACCCAGACTGTGAACAAACACATGTATTTTCAACAAGGGTAGACCCTGAAGAACAGTCGCAGTCCACCTGAGTTGAAGAAAATGTGCAAATTGAAGGTGAACAAGAACATTCAAGACAAGTAGTCCCAATACAATAGGGCGACGAGCAGTAATCAAGGCAAGACCCGGAAGAAGAAACAGAAGGATTAGTTTCATAAGACGTGCAGCCGGTCATCTGAAAGACTGGGTCGACTATTGAAGGACTACACTCACTGCATCCTGAGTAAAAGCAAGAAGTGACTGAAGATTGGTAAATAAAACTTGAAAAACTAGTAACTGAGTAAATGTGATGGTAGTACCAGATATACCCTATTGTTCCAAAGTAATATGAAGCCGTGCCAATGCTCTGATGTTGCACTGAAGTCTCTATATAAGTATTTGAAAGAGTCATCGTATAGTGCGGTGAATCGTTCAAGTATATCTTAACATCATTCTCATCAATAACCAGTCCAAATAAAAGCCAAGCAGCTGAATAAGAATTACGAGAAGAGATAGAAAATGAAGGAGTATTAACCGATTGGCAACCTGAATTGCAGACATATAAATGAATGTAACTTGAACTGTAACCGTAGTGATCAGCATATATTATCCCTTCACCTCCATTTGTCTTTCTGAGAAAAATTATTCCGTCTGACGTGGGAACGACCATATACCATATCGCTGCTGTAAATGCTCCTGATATCAATGTTGCCTCTGTTGAAATGTCGTTTGGGTAGATCCTGATTCCTGCTGAGTGGTGAGGAATGTAGGCACCTCTGTCAGTTGGCAACACATCGAAGCTGTCTATTCCAGATGATGAGCCACTCACTGCAACTTGACTAGATGAATACAGATAATCCCGGTATACTTGCCCAAAGGACTTTCCAAAATGGTATAGAACTTGGCTGGAAGATTGGAAGATAAGCAAAAATACCCAGACTAACATTTTATAATAATAAATGGTGAAGATCTTATGTAATTAGCTTAATTTCGATATTAAATTAGACAAATTTCCTTTATATAAATCCTTCAACAAACCACAGAAGTTTTCACAGCGATTTTATTTAATATTATGAATCTGTTAAGATAATAATTATTCTAAATGTCTTCTTCATCTAGTTACTCTTTCCACTTTCAATCAACTGTAAGCAATTAATCCATGCAGATCAAATATATGTAATTGATACTTATCATCAAACTCAACTAAGCAAAAAAAATCCTTGATATGAAATCCCGAATTCCAAAAAATCTCTTCTTTAAAAAACCCCAAAAACCATATAAAAAAACCTACCATTCTACAACCTCCAAAATACCCAACCCAACTAATTCTCTAAATTTCCTAATTTCTATCATCATCTATTCACCCTGCCTTGAATAAATGTCAGAATCACTAAAAGACCTGCGAGCTTACATGAAATCCCAGAACTTTTCCGCATACTTCCTTCCTCACAACGACTACCACAACGTAAACTCCATTCAGAGCGAGTACCTAGGAAAGCACGACCATCGAGTAGAGTTCATTTCAGGCTTCAAAGGTTCAAATTCCCAAATCCTAATAACCGAGTCAGAAGCTCTTCTATGGACAGACGGTCGTTACTGGATAGCAGTGATTTTCAATTAGGCAAAACAAGAGCTATTCCCGGAGTGGACCATGATGAAAATGGGTCGTGGCTTTCCAGGAGTTCTCGACTGGCTCACATCCAACCTTCCCCAAAAGAGTCGAATCGCATACGACCCTTACCTGTTAAGTGCAGAAAGTGCAAGGTACCGTTCATCAGCATATGAAAAAAAAGGCTTCGATTTCGTCGCCCACGAAGTAAATCTAGTGAACCAGGTCTGGACCTCAAGGCCAGAGATAAGTCCGAACCAGGTTTACATTCACGATCTCGAATACTCAGGAAGGTCTATAAAAGAAAAACTCTCAGCAGTTGAAGAGAGACTTTCTTCAGAACTGTCCATTTCCAAGCCTCGCTTTTTATTCACTTCAGTTTTAGATGACATTGCCTGGCTTCTCAACCTTCGCGGGTCTGACATTGAGTACAACCCGCTGTTCTTCTCTTATCTCCTCGTCGACCAGACCGTCGAGCCTTCAAAGCTGAAGCTTTTCGTGAGTCCTGCAAAAGTCGAGCCTGTCAGAGACTACCTGGCTGAAGCGGGTGTCGAGGTCTTGGACTACGACTCGGCCGGGGCAGCGCTGGAAGCGCTGACTGACCCTGTCGTTGTTGACGAGTCTGAACTGAGTTTCGGTCTCTTCTCTAAAATCAAGAAGCCAGTCCATGTGCCCAACGTGATAGCCCGGGTCAAAAGTGTGAAAACTGAAAGAGAAATTCAAGGCTTCATCGAGTCACACAAAAGAGACGCAGTGGCACTCGTCAAGTACTTCGCATGGCTGGAGAAGTCTTTAAAAGCTGGAGAAAATCTCAATGAATGGACCGCCGCATTGCACCTGGACTCGCTGAGGTCGCAACAAGCACTGAACAAAGGCCTTTCATTTGAAAATATATCGTCTTCTGGCCCGAATGCAGCAATTATTCACTACGCGCCCACAGCTGAGAAGTCAAGAAATCTGAGTTTAGATGAAATTTATCTTCTGGACTCTGGAGGGCAGTACCTCGACGGCACAGTCGACACGACCAGGACTTTGCATTTCGGAAAGCCGAGTGAATGGGAAAAAGAGTGCTTTACTCGAGTTTTACTTGGAAATTTGGACTTGGAACGTGTCAGGTGGCCTCAAGGCGCTCGGATCACTGGGAATGACTTGGATGTCCTTGCCAGGAGGTGGCTTTGGCAGGCTGGACTTGATTATAATCATGCCACTGGACATGGAGTTGGGTATTTTTTAAATGTGCATGAAGGACCTCAGGTCTTGTGTAAGGGCGCGAGTGATGAGTTTCTGTTGGGAATGAATATCACTAATGAACCTGGGTATTATGAAGAAGGGAAATTTGGAATTAGAATTGAAAATGTCTTGTTTGTGCAACTTTCTCAAGAGGTACAAGGATTTCTCGAGTTTTTCAATGTTACCGTCGTTCCGTATGATAAGGCGTTGATCAAGGTTGAACTTTTGAATGAACAGGATGTTGAGTTTATTGATAGGTATCATCAGAGGGTTTTAAACACTGTTGGACCTTTGTTGATTGAGCAAGGTGATTTGGAGAGTTATGAGTGGCTTGTTAGAGCGACTTCTCCGATTAAGGGATAGATAGATTAAGGTAGATTAGTTTAAGATTCATTAGATTTGTTGTTATTTAATCTAACTTCTGAGATTGTCTTATCATACTCCAAAACACCTGTTTTGTGAACAATCTATCAATAGAAATATAAACCTTTTGGTACCTTAAATCAGGTTGAGTCCAAAAAATAAAATGATTTTCATCTCTCTTACTTTTCCTCCATTCCTTTTCACTCCTGATCTGCAGTTTGACTCTATTTTTCAGCACATCTCTGATAAACCCGATTTTTTTCTCAGTTCCGATTTCAACAAATCCTGACTTTGAAAAAAATTCCTTTTCAAAATTATCCCAAATCTCAACAAGTTTTCGATAAACCCTTTTCCT
Organism: Stentor roeselii; assembly: GCA_006503475.1. NCBI lineage: Eukaryota > Ciliophora > Heterotrichea > Heterotrichida > Stentoridae > Stentor > Stentor roeselii. The sequence continues at coordinate 90,364 of RSEH01000152.1, forward strand.
GACCCTGATCAAAAACATTAAAATTCTCTGCAAATAAAAAACCTAAAAATTTTTTACCTTTTTTTCAATTTTCTTGAAAAATCTTGCAAAAAACCTGCCCTTCATAAACCTTTCAACACAAGAACAAAGTGCTTTTTTTTTTATCCCTTTCATGACCTTGACCCAGTCCCTGACAAATGCAGGAAAAGTTCTCCGAATGACAATAAGTGCAAATTTTTCTCTAACATTTTGAAGAAGTTTCACAAATTTTACAAAACTTGCAAAAAACCTTCGAAGAGTTCTCCATTTATTGAAATTCTTGCTTTTCAGTAATTTCAAGAGACAAGTTTTTCTAGCAAGTCTGAAAGAAACACAAGAGACAATCAAAAGAACGGCCCAGGAAGTCTTCGCTTTGAAATTTTCCTGAATAAAAAATACGATTTTGTGTTGGTTTATCTCAAATCTTCTGAATTTTTTATCTAAGAGTTCTTTGAAGTTCGAATAACGATCGGAGTCGATTTCTTTCTTTGCTAGTCCTGCCAAGGTTTGACTTGTGATTAGTTTTTGATGATTTAAGTCGATTTTTAGCTTTTTTTCTGATGGATGATGAGGAGACATGTCTTTGTTTTTAAGGATTCTTAAAGTTTGAGAAGATTTTTCTGTTGGGGAAAGTTTTTTCAACTGGAAAGGCCGGACTGTCTTTTTATTACCTTTGAACTTGTCAAAAATCGTGTTGTTGAAGCGGGTGAGTGTTGAAAATGTCAGAAAATTCGATGATGGCGTTTGGCTCGTGCTTAGGAAACTGGTTGATGAACTTTTTGGAGAGAGAGGTTTTATTATCTTTGGCTTTGTAATGTTGAATCGAAGGGAAAAGTCCTTTCGTTGTGTTGGGCTTTTTAGGATTTTTAGCTTTCGGGTTGATTCGACTATCGATTTCCTTGAACGGGTTTTTAAATGAATTTTTTCCATTATATGAAAAATTTGGAAGAAGTTCATGGCAGTTGAATAATTAAGTGGATTTTTTTAGAATTTGAAAGAATTAAGAATTGAAAGTTTTTAATCGTAATTAAATAAGAGGTATTCAATTATAAGGAAATATTTGAGACCTTTTGATCATGATGCACTCATTTTTAAATATATAAGTTATAAGAATATTAGTAAAACTTGAATTATTCGGTTAGGTTGTTAAATATATGAAGTTTGATAGCAGGTTATGATTAATTTCTCAGAATATTTCTTATTTTAAACTGATGTGATTTATAACTTTAGAATAAAGAGATAGTTTAAGTAAAATAATCTTATTTCATTATTTACCTTCAGATGACTTATGATTATTCTTTAATGATTATAAAACGACTCTAAATTACCTTATTTGAAAAATTTACCCATCAAGATTATTTTCAAATAAAACTGTTAATTATTTAGAGATATTTCTTCATTAGTTAATAGTCTTTACATACACATCTTTGACTGATTTCCTTCTTTTTTGCATTCTAATCTTTGGAAGTCTTTGAACACAAGGACTACTTGCTAGTTGATAAATCAATAATTTTGACCTTTGAGAGAAAGTTATGACTTTAGGGAGAAAAGCTATTCGGATGTCATTTTTTTTGCTTGGAGTTAGAGAATTTCTTGCTATTTGTTGAAGAGAAATTTCAGGAATTTTTGATTTGTTTGCTTCAACCTGTGCAGATACATAAGAAGCCTGACTAGGGGATAACAACTTTAGAGAAATTTCATTCTTTGACCTTGTTGAATAAGAACTTCTTTCAGTTCCTTTTTTTTTGAGGGAAGCCTGCCCTCTTATATTCTTCTCCAGATAGACTTTATCCATATTAAGAGAAAAATATCAATGTTTCTCCATAATATCTCTAAAGATCATAAACAAGATTACCTATGTAACTTTCAAAACTTTATGATCATTCGAAAGTTTATTAAAATTATTGGATGATAGAAAAAATTAGTTTTATTTATTGATTTAAGTAATAAGCAAGAATTCGTTTTAAATGCTTGAAGCTTCATATATAATTTTTTTAAAATTTCTTGATTTGTTTAATTGTATAATCTGGCTCATTTTCAGAGTAACTATCTTATTGGGTTCACGTTTTAATTAAACAATGATGGAAGTTCCATAGAGCTTAGTTGAAACTATATAAATACAAATGATTTTCTAAATGAAAAGTTAAAATATTAAAAGAAAAATTATTTAATCAATATTAAATCATAACTTGAGAGCGAAATCCTATAATCACTTAACTTCAATATTGGCAGGGGTGGTTATAATAAATAAGATCAAATCATCAACTAAATAAACTATTCAATTATTTTCCTTAATAGTTATCCTTTCAATCCTTCTTTAAACGGTAGTTGCTACATTATACTGGACCATCTAAGAAATTAGATAAAGTATTCGAATCCATTCTTTGATTAAATTCGAATAGTATATCAACCCATTAGCTCTAAACTCATTGAAGGAGTTTTCAATAAAAATATTATGATTTTGTTACCAAGCTGAATCTTTTAGAACGCTGTTTACTTATTGCGATTTGAACTTCTTAAATCAGACACCTTTGAAAAGTCAAGATGATTTTTCATTGCAGTTCTACCTTTACGATGAATACGAAGGTCAAAATTTTGCATATATTAGAGGCGGATGCGCTTTTCTGGAGTTAATACCTGCTGAAAAACTTTATACTAAATATGATGAGAGACTTAGGCAATAAAAATTTTATAAATTGTACTTTTTTTGAAAACTTAATCTTTTAAGATGATGGAAAACCTTTTGTCGGTTAGATATTTTAAACATCTATGATGCTCAGTTAGCAGAAATAAGAAATGAATCAATAATTAATTCAAATTTTACTATTAATATTACTTTCCTAGATATGGGCCGAAGTTGGAAATCGCATTTCAGATGATGAAGAAGAAAAATTTATAAGGTCATTGAAATGGAAAAGCAATAATGAAGGTTATGAAAAGGATAAATGACAAGACAAAAGAATTTGATTAAATAGCTGCACTACTATAATCTCATACGAAGAATCTTAAGAAGTTTTGTAGATAAATTCAAATCAGAACTAGAAAATAATAGAAGCCAAGTAAATTCAGATGATGGCCTTGATTCACTCTAAGACCAGATCTTATCAATTTGAATTGGTACAAGATTTACATCAAATAAATCTCATCCAGGAATATGACCACTTAAAAAATTTGGGCAAATAGACAAGCCGTCAGAAGAAGAACATAATTTAAAAATACCATGAGATTAAAATCGATCTTCAATCTATAAATATAAGAAAATATTCTGATCATAATTATACATCGAATACTCTATGACTTATATTACTAAGTAAAACATTAATCTATCTTAGATTTTTGAATAAAATGAAAAATATTACTCAAGAGAATTAAATTCTCTCATCAAAGTCAACTATCGTCTTAAGCACAAAGATTTATTTTAACTCATATAAATTGAAGTTTTTCTTTATTTTTAGCAAAATGAGATCGTAAAGCTAATCAAAGCTATCTGAATGTGTCTTCTTTAGGGAATTTTATTCATGAATTAAACATAATGTGGAATAATTGTTAATATTTTCATAAATTTCATCATGCTATCTGAAAGAGTATAACTTATTTTGAGATTGGTTCAAAGAAAAAACATAAAATATAGAAAAACTATATTATTTAGTTCATTTCTTTTTTAAGCAGAATAAAAAATTTACTTTAAGACTTCATAATAATTTCAAAATACTCAATAAATATAAGATGATTACTTTTAACGAAAAATTTTAATCCAGATATGCCTAGCATAAACAAAATCTTATCTTTATTGAGTAGCCGGCACATGAAAAACAAAAAACAAAAAAAATTGAAAATTCTCAAGAGTCAATTATTTTAAGTACAAAAATATCTAAAGTTTTGCAATATAAAAACAAATTCTTCGATGTTTCCTCGAAATTATTCAATTTTCCTATAAAAATTTAGTAAAAATGCCTAATTTTTTCATTTTTCCTATAAAATGTTATATGTGTTTTTGTGTATTTTTGCTTGTTTTTCTTCAGCTTCAACAATAGGTAAGATACAGGTGACAGAATCTAAAACAGTAAAGTTTATTTAGCCTCAAAGCATGATGGAATCCTTGTCGTTAGTCTTCAACCTAATTCCATATGACTCTGAAATAGTTTCAACTGGCTCTGTGAAAGTTGAACTTCTCGTATCAATAAACGGCAGTAACTGGAACAGCTTCAGCACAATTCTAGATGATTGGGCAGATGATGGATTGATTTCTGATATTTATTTACCTCCAGGTGAGACGATTTTAACATTGACTGCTGCTGACTACGACTCATGGACAAGTTCTTCTTTCTTCGTCGCTCAGTCAAAGCTTAGCCTTGAAATGTTGCCGATGGTCCGGAATTCCTTTATATACGTCGCTAATGATTATTGCTTCAGCATGAAAGATCAATTCGGGCTTTCATGGGATCATTCTATTCAAGATCTTACCTGCTTTACTACTCAAGGTGAGCAGCTTTCCTCTTCTGACCAGTTTTGTATAAACACGAAGTTTAAAGAGTTTGGTAAAAATATATTGAAAGTGCTGTGTGGAGGAATAAGTTATAGTTTCGATGTGTATGTCACTAAACTGGAAATTAAAATCGATAATTTTCAGCCCCCTACATTCAGTACTGACTTTTTCAATATTTCTTATACTCTTATATACAATGATTCATATGTTTTAAGTAATTCTGAATCAAATTTTAAAATTAAAATTGAACTCGTAGAAAGTAGAGTTTCAGGAGATATTCCTTGCTCAGGATTAGTGACAAACGGGACCATGAATTCTTCGTTTTTTTTAGGTAAAGCTAGTTTCAGTATGATCAGAATCCTTTCTAATGGTCGCTTTGTTATGGTAGCGAATTGTGAAGGGTTTGAAAGCCTTACATCTCCGAAATTCCTGGTTACAAATTTTATAAAAAATATAAATCTTATAACCTTATCACCTCCGATACACTTCAGTTATTTTAAACTTGAACTTCATGCCATTGGTGACGATGATAGAGACTTCGTTAGACAAGTTGATATATATATTCAATTCAAAAACTTTTTCTGTAACTCTTACAGTTGCAGTGCTATTGGTTGCTACAATTGTCTTCCAATGAGAATCAACGAAACTGTCGATGTTTTAGTAGTTGACAAAGCATATGAAACAAAAAAACAAACATTAATAAAGTTTTATGACGTGTTACCAAATCCCAATGCTAAAGTAGTGATAAGAATATTTGATGAGTGGAATCAAAGATTTCCATACCCTTCAATGCATTATGATGAATTTTCATTGCAAATTTATATTACTGAAAATGACAGGGCTTTTTATGATATTCCTTGCTTTACTCATAATAATTACGTGGAAAGAGTTTGCATCTCACCAAGATGCTCGAATAATGTAATTGTTGAAAAAATCCCAACTAATTGTTACAGGGCTTGGTGGAGTCATACTTATAGTTATACTAATGGTCAGAGAATTGATTCATTAGGGGATTATGTTTACTCTGTTCCTTTTATCAATGATCTTAATGCAACAAGCGTGGTGCTTAATATGACATCTTTTATTCGTAGTGTATCACTCACAAATCTTACCAGGATAAATGCTTTTGAGAATGCAAGATTTTTATTGAATTTAACTGGTCAAGATAACTTTCCATATATAAAACTAAATGATGTTGAAATAACTTCTACAGGTCTTACAGAAACTTTAAATTTAAGAATAAGTGAAGGTTTCATGGAATTTACAGCAATGTTTAATTCAAATGGAAGTCAAAATATAACAATAAAATCAACGCATATGAAAGAAATTAAACAAATGAAAATTGGAGTGGATAAGAAATTAGAAAAAACTTTTGTAGATGTTAAAATAGAAAAAATATTATATACAACTGAAAGTTTTTCATTGAACTTTACAGTAGGAGACGAATTAAATAATATCCAAGATTGCCTTCTGTCAGAAATAGATCCAACTATTGTTTTTATTGATATTTTGAGCTCAGAGAGATATTTACTTACTGGAAACAAGAGTTGCAATAATAGTATATATACAATAAGAAATATAAAAATGATTCATCCGGGAGTTTATAGCCTAGAAATATTTTCTAATTCAGTTCAATTAAAGAAAGTTGATTTTCAAGTTACTGTAAATGAAAAAATTTATGAAATAGAACTAAAAAATTTAACTACAATTTATAAGAACCAAGCATTTACACTATCATTAATATTATACAATGCACCTTCAGTTATATATAAAGGAAAAAATACTTTGAGAATTGAATCTGATAAAATTTACGGACAAAAAACATCAGAATATTCTGAAGGTATGTCTAACTTTTTAATAAGTTGTGAAAGTGAAGGGCTCATCACTTTTACTATAATGGATAAGGATAACAATTTTATAAAAGAATTTAATTTAACTGTTGTATCAAATGCTGGAAAACAAATAACAATAAATTCTATTAATCCTTTGGTAATATTAATATAGCCTAAAGATACTTCTGATGTGTTTGAAATTCAAATTTCATTCCCTGCGTCAAGTCAAGCCTTGAACTATGAATTAAAACTTCATAGTATTGAGAAATCTTCTGGTCTTAGGCTAAATGATTCGATTATTAAAAAATTTAATGAAAGTGTTTTGATTTTCAGCAATATAAAAATTTTATCATCAGGAAAGTTCCTAATTTGTGTAGTTTCTTCAGATGGATTGATGGGCATAAGCAAGGAACAACTATCAATAAATAATAAAAAATTGAATTTAATTCTAGAATCAAGAAGTGAAGTAGCATCATTCACTGAAATCGATATAATTGCTCATATTATTGGAGATGATGAAAACCATTCAATTGAGGACCAAGAGGTTTTGTTAACAGCAGCGAATTTTAGTGGGTCAGGGAAGATTATGAGTGTGAATGGAAGGGCAGTATTTCGAGGGTATTTTAATAGTAACGGTTCAGTTCTTCTAACTGCTCAAATAATCAGTAAAAACATAACTGAGGAACTTGCAATAGTAGTTTTGAATCCGGATTTCAAATTAATATTTGAAGCTATACATCCAAATGTACTTTTTATTTAGCCAACACTAAGCAAAGATTTCTTTAACTGCACAGTTAAAATAATTGACTCCTTCACCAGGAAGAAAATGATGGGAATGGAAAAAACTGTGAATCTTTCATTAATTCCAGTAAACGGATTTACAGTCTCTGGAACCTACTTGCAGGGTAATCCTTCACAAGAAACAATCAACGGAACAGTAAAATTTATCGACTTAAAAATTCTCTCATCAGGCAGATTCCAACTTCAAGGTTCATCAACAAACTCAACATCAGGTCTAAGTCGTATTCTTGGAATCACAAACTTTATTTATTCATCAAATTTATCATATCCAGAAAAGCCTTACTTCGTTTACGACAGTCCAAGGTTCTTGATTCAGGCCTACGGAGAAGATATGCAAAAGTACCAAAGACCGATAAGGTACACACAATCATCAAAAAATATTTACCCTTCAACAGGATTTGTATGGGACTGTAACTGCGTTCATTACAATGCATATTTTACGTGCCTGGGAAACGCATCTTTTACTGTTGAAATAACTGATTTCAACGTCTTTACCTTGTCTACTTCAATGGTCTCTGAGCCCAACCCTTATGCAATAGTAGAAGCTCAATACGCAGAAGCCTATAAAAACTTTCCTTATCCTGCAATAAGTTCAGATGTTTTTGGAGGGTGCAGCGGAACTGAAGAACTGATGCTTCGACTTAATGTGAGAGGATCGCTTTTTCCTTTAAATATCGGTCATTGTTCACCTTTTACAGCTCGGGCTGTTTGCACTTCTGAATTTTGTTCAGGAGAGGTTCTTAACTATATTTATCATGGATACTATCGCCATTATAGCCAGATGTGTTATTCTGTGAATATCCTGAGCACTGGAGACTTTAATGTTTTCTTTTCAATCCCCGGAGCAAGAGATGGCCAGTTATATGAAAATTCTACGTATAAAGGACTGAACATTACTAACTTTGTTAAAGATATCGTGATGCACAATTTGAACTCTAGAGCTGTTGTTAACTTGGGATTTTCTGTAATGTTTAGCGTTTATGGTGATGATAGTTTTCTTTATATTAAAAGGAACAACCTTACTATTACTTCAGAATGCTTTAATCAGAGTCGATTAGTGGAATGTGATAGAGGAATTGTTGAAACTGAACTCATTTTCAATCAGACAGGAAAATGCATCATCCTTGTGAAATCAACACATTCTCAATTAGTGACAAGAAAATTTGAAATTTTAGTTGAAAGCAATTCTTCGAACGTTGTGAAGTACTTATCATTAAGTTCTACTGTAAGTTTTAAATAGCCAAAAACATCTCAGGATATTTTCAACATCACTTTTTTGAATGACTCTTTTGTGAAATCATTTTCTTCTGCTCCTCAACTAAAACTGATAGGAAAAAATCAGAATAATGCTTCAATCGTTTGTCAAAATGTTTCGAACTTCGCCCAAGGATTTTCGTTTGAAAATTGTAAAATCTTATCAACAGGAGAGTTTTATTTAACAGTTTCAAATTTAAGCTATGAATCAAATATTATCAGAGTTTCGGGAAAGGTGAAGACAATTTTGACCTCTTTAAATAAATCGCTGCTTGCGGTAAATGAGTTGTTTGAAGCTAAACCAGTTATTTTCGCAGAAGATGATTCTATTATATATAATGGAGTTATAATAGAGGTGACTAATGAAGAGCTCATTGGAATAAAGAAAATTGCTTGCAAGTATCAATCTTGCAGTTTCTTTCTGTCATGCTTGAAAAACGTGAGCTTTGTACTAAAGTATAAAATTTATGATTCAGAAAATGTTTTTCAGTCTTTTAACTCAAACATTATTACTTGTATTAACCCTGAAGATGATTTTATCACTTTTGAGCCGATACTGAACATAGTAATAAATATTTAGCCTTTGAATACATCAAGCACTTTCAAATCAATCATTTATGTTAATTCGACAAAAGTATCAAGGTATAACAATAATCAAGTTCAACTAAAAATACTGAAATTAGACACATTGAACCCCGAGCCTATCACTGTAATAAAAACTGGAAGTCTTCAAGACACAAGAGCAGAATTTACTAGTTTAGTCTTTTCAAAGCCAGGAAGATTTTTGTTATTTGCAACTCTTTCTAATATCCTGAGTTTTAGTTCTTTTACTTATGGGCAGGAGTTGACAATAACTAGTCCAGTTTCATATATTAAGATCTTTCAGCCAAACGAAATTAGTAATGTGACTAATTCAACAATTGAAGTTAGGATCTTTTTGAGTAATAATGAATTGTATAAAGAACCATTGGATGTAGATCTTAATATTACTAGTCCTACTTTAAGTACTTTCAAATCAATTTCAACTGGTGGATTCGCAAAGTTCTTTTTAAATTTAGCAGTTGGAACAAAATATTCATTCAAAGCCTTCCAATCAACTTACAATGTTTCAGTTTCATTGACTGATGTGAGTTTTACTCAAAGTGATAAAGATTATAGCCTCAAGATCCTTGAAGTTAATACAAAAGAGAAAATATTTTATCCAAGTCTAAGTTGGGACTCCTCTTACTTCCTAGTAGGAATATACGATTTATCAAACTCATATTTATTAGATTCAGTGAATGGACTCAGTTTGAATCTCACCCTAAATCCAGTTTCTAAATATTCAGGGTCAGTCATCAACGGGCAACTTTCAGCAGTCTCTGTGAACGGATTAGTTAATTTCACAAACATCTTTATCAAGTCTTTAGGCTACTTCAATGTCAGCATTACCTGCTCTCAATGCAAAGAAGTAAAGAGTCCAATTTTCGAAGTAAATAATTTCTTAGAAGATATGGTATGTATCGGATGTCCAATTGATACGAATTATTCAATTTATAACAAATCTACTCTGTTTTTTAAAATATCTGCAGATGACCAGAATGTCTATAAACGGCCTATTATTTTTATAATTTCAAATGAAGTTAATATTAGAATATACTCGACTAAAAATCAAGGAGAGTACTACTGGTACGGATACAAATTGGGTAGAAGTGGATTTTCTATATCTTTTTTGAATTATAATTACAATTTTAAATTCAACATCACCCATAATAATGAACTTCCGATTATTATTACTGAAAGTATGCTACCGACAAGAAGTAGTGATTCTTATTATATAGATGTTACTCTACCGAACTTATTTGAATATATATGGTTCAATGTTTCTATCGAGCTTATTACTCAAAACCAACATACACCAAATTTTACAGTAGATAATACAAATATCGTTAAAGATTGGGATGTTAGCTGGCCATGGTATTATGGAACTAGATATGCCCGCTTTAATAACATAATGATAAGAAACAATGGTTTTTGCTATTTTAAAATTACATGGCCAGGATTGAATATTGTTATGACAAATACATATAATATAACAAATTATGTTGCAAAGATAACTCTAAACCCTGAAGTTATCAATCCACATGGATGGCCTATGTTCTATGCCATTATATTTAACTTTAACCTTACTGCTGAAGATGATTATCCTTATTCTTTCGACTGGGCAATGAATCTTATTGCTGATGGGTTGGTAGGTAGGAGCACGATAGATAACTACGGCTACAAAGGATTTTTCCAGCTCAAATTAATTTTTAGCACTCCAGGGATAAAAAGAATTACTGTGAGGGGTGAAAACAACCAAATTACAGGCGAATCAGAGATTCTAATCAACGATGAAGTTTTACCTAGTCGTTGCAAGTTAGAGTTCATAAATGGGAAACCAATTACAAGTAAAGATACCTTTACATTAAATTTCACTATTTTTGATGTGGACGATAGAGATGGATCAATCCATTCATTTGAAAGAGAAGCTGATACTTCTTTGCAACTTATCACAATTGGAAAAAGTTCAGGGTTGGTGATGACTGATAAGGGAAATCAGCGAATTATAAACGGAGCAGTTATCTTTGAAAATTTGAGAATCTTTTCTTCTGGGCCCTTCATCATCGAATCTTATCCAACGATAGGAGAGACTTGCAGGACTGAACAATTTTACATAACAAATTTTATTAGATCTATTGACTTTAGAGCGAGTCATAAAATCCAATCTAGGAATTTTGACGTTGATTTAGGAATATCATTAACAGGAGATGATGGAAGACCTTTTCTCGGGTTTGATATTTTAACTTTGAATTACACTACTTATAACAATCGATTCATGGAAATTGGTGGAGAATTGGAGTATAACACAAACAGTTCAATCATTAACAAAACAGTTTACTTTAAAAACTCAGGAATCGTAGCTCTTAAAATAAACTCAACGATTTCAGGAGTTTCTTCCGCTACACAGAGGATAAACATACTGAAAAACCGATTTGTTATTACAAAGATTACTGATTCAACCACAAATTTATCTCCATTTTCCTTTAGGGTCGACGTGTGTAATAACAATGGAACTATCATCGAGTCCAAAAATCAAATTTATTCAGACATTTATTTAACAGTAGATCCTGCCAACAGGCTTTCAGGTGAGTTGAAAGTAAAAAATACTGTGAACGGAAGCGCGATATTTAATGAACTTTATGCATCATCACCTGGGTCGTTCTTAGTTTTTTCAAGAAAACAGAACTACACAGACTCAGCAAAATTAAATTTCACTATTCTTAACTTTTTGGATGAAATAGACATTAAAGTGCCCAAGGTCATAACAGAAACTGTTTATTTCACGGTTCTAGTTTATTTGAATAAAAGCAGAGATGTTCTTTTCAAAGAAAATTGCTCAGTTTCACTGATTTCTGATGATTTATATGGAAATACTACTAAAAATAACACTGATGGTGTGATCATTTTTGAAGTATTTTATGCGAAAACAGGAACTAAACAACTTACTGCTAGGTGCAGCAATATCGAAAATACTATTGAAGTCGATGTTATAGAATTTAAAACTAACGACAAGTTGTGTTTAAATCCATACAACAAAACTTTCTGTCAGTTTTGTAGGAATAAGGCGTATCAAGAAAATGGAGTTTGCAAATGTATTGATTTTAGTTACAATGACTCTTTGACAGATGGGTGTGAATGCATATCTAAGAGCTTTGAGCACAATAATATATGCTTTGGAGATGAAAGGCGATTTTTTAGACCTGAGCAACTAAAAGGATACTTTGCTGAAAATTACAAAAGCATATTCATTGAATTTGAGACTCGAGCTGCAGTTCAGATAGGATCGAGTTGCTTTTCCCAAATCACTTACCCAGAATTTCTTCAGTCTTTAATCACAAACTGCGTATGGAACTCAGACTCATTAATAGAGATCACTTTAAATAACGTTCTATTGGCCAGCAATATTTCGATAGAAGTTGATGGTTTTATTGTGTATTCTCAAACAAATCGTCAGTCTTTTAATCTTCAGAAACTTAGAGTTGATATTCAAAAAAAATACGATTATCCTGTTCCTTTGGCTATAATTATCGCTCCGAATAACATTTCATTCCAGTGCAACTCAGAAAACATTGAAATATCTTCAAAAGTATTTACCAACAACTACCTTTACTCATGGTTAGCTTTAACAAGTCCAAAAAGACCTCAGCTAGAAGTTTGTATCAATTCAACTGAAGAGTATTCCTTCATTATTCCAACTTCTTTATTACTTCCGACTGAAATCTCTTTGTATTTAACACTGACTGATCCTGTGTTCAACACAAAATCGACAGCTTTGCATTACTTGTCAATCGCAGCAAATAAAGTTTTGATTGTTACTTTTTCAAATCCAGGACCATTGAAAAAATATTCATCAGATGATTTTTTGATTCAATCAGTTGTAAAGGAATCATGTGGAGTTATGGACAATTATGATTATTCTTGGAGCTGCATAAATAAAAAAACTAATAAAACAATATCACTTACAAATATTCTGCTTAATAGAATGAGAGCCGGGACACTTAGAATTTCACCTAATTTGTTATCGCCTGGTCAGTATACTTTTACTGTGAATGCATCATCTGAATTAATTTTTGGAGCAAAATCTATTGATATTGAAATTGAACAAAGTCAACTATCTTTGAGCTTTTCAAGGTCGAATGGAACTATCCCTGTAAGATTGAATGTTACTATAGAAACTGAAGTTTATGACCCAGATAACTCCTCAGAAATTATTCAGGTAATTTGGAGTTGTCTTCAAAATAACTTGCCATGTTATGATTATCATAATAAACCAATGCAACTAAATTATAATCGAAATTATCTAAATATCCCGAAGCTAACACTTAAAAAAAACGTTCTGTATATCTTCACAGCAACTGCAAAATCTTCAACTAAAACAATAAGCAAAAGTATCGAGCTTATAGGTGATGAGTTCATAGCAACCGATATTTCATTGAAAAGTATTGAAAAAAAAGTAAATACTGACAGGGAACTAAAATTAATCCCTCAAATAATAACATCCAATCATTCAACCTTTAAGTGGATAATTCAAGAAAAAGTTTCACTTCCCTTGAGCACTGCTCCATACTTGACCATTCCACCCAATACTCTAGAGCCAGGAAAATCTTACAAAGTGACACTGATAGTCTCAACAAAAGAAAACGATTTCACAAACAGTAGCATCTGGATTCAAACCAATGTTAATCCTAAATGCTCAAGTATCACAGTAAATTTCACCAACAACTGGAAAATCTCTGCAAACGACTGTGGAGACCTTGATGAAGACTTACCTTTGATGTACCTATTTGGCGTTGTGATGAACGACAAAAATATCTGGATAACAAATACTCTTTATTCGAATACTTTGACAACTGGATTACCTTCAAGTGTCACTCAGGTCTTCTGCAAGGTCTGCGATGATCTTGGCTCCTGCAGGACCTACTATTCAAGTAAATTCACAGTAAAGAGAAAACTTCGAGCTGATATTTTAAATTTCTTGTCAGTTGTTAGAAATGCGGAGTTGGTGCCTGTCAATATTTTGATTTTTTCTGAAGAGGCTAAAACCCCAGCAGAGCTGCAGATAATTTATGATGTTTTTTATGATTACTTCTTAGGAGAAATTGTTAGTGAAATCACTGTTGATATCATGATTGAGTGCTTTAAGGCCATCACTTCAAGGGACGATCTTGCTTCTAATGATTTGATTTCAAATGCTTCAGACTTTTTGGTAAGCAAGTTGACTGGAATAAAATTCGACATCTCTCAAGAAAATGGCGAAAAAATAATAGAAACTATCAAACTTTACAGAAAAAGATTAGGAAATTCTATTATAATTGACTTTGTTTCTTCCATTGCTAATTTTATGTCGAACTATAAACTTCCGCCTAGTTATTCAGAAGTAGCAGGAATGTTGTTTATGGTAAAAGAAATGGGGAGTGAATTGCCAGGCTTTTCTCAAACATTTGAATCACTAACAATAAAAATCCCAAAATCAAGTAATTTCGAAAATTCAACGATTTACGATATTCAAGTAATTGCTTTTGATTCTTTTAACTCGTCTGTAGTTAATGTAAAGTTGCTTGCTTCCGGAACTTACAAAGGTTACAGCCTTAAACAAACTAGCTTAAATGACACATCTGTTGAGTTAGAACAAGTGATTTACCTGAATTTTAAGGGATCTTTTGATGAAAATAAAACATATGAGTGCAAGTCAGTGGAAACTAATTCAGATGTCACTTGTTTTGTTCAAAATTCAAAGGATCAGACTTTGAGCCTTCAGGTGAGTTCTGAAGCAACTTACATGATTACTGAAGGCTCTGTAGATTCAACAGATTCAGAAGGCGAGTGCAGCATGGGGTATTATAATATCGCGATCTTAGCTTTAATATTTGGACTTTGCCTTGGGTTGCTTGTGACTAGTTTGCTTATTCATAAAGAAACTGAAAAATCATCAGATCCATTAAAAATATCACCGAAATCACTATTCTTGCCTTCAAGTTTTTTCTTTACTCCAAGCAAGTCAGGTAAAAGTCTAGGATTCTTGGAAATGCTTTCAATTTTTATATTGATTCTTTTGATTATGAATGTTTCTACCATGCTCATGATGAAAGACCCTAAAAATGTATCGTTTGACAAGAAATCATTGGTGATTGCAGTTCTTTCTTTAGCAATTTCCCAAATTTACTCTGTAATAGTTTACTTTATCTTGAGAAGCAATGAGTTCGCGAATAAGAGGCCAGTAGTTTTCTCAATGATTTTCGGATTATTCATCTTTATCAGTGTTTCTTTAATTATAATATTTTCAGCTACTTATTGTTTAGGAAGTTCGAAAGACATTTTAAAGCTTTATCTTATCATTTTTACCATGGAACTGTTGATCGAACTAAGTTACAGCTTTATTTTGTATTTCCTTGTAAAGCCATATACTCGGAATACTGTAATAGAAGAAAAGAGCAGGGATAACGTTGAGAACTCTAATAATGGCACTATGCTTATCGATAGCCCTAAAAAAACATTTAGGATGTATGAGCAGCCTGCTCCTGATATTGTCCTTGAAGATGCTCAGTCAATTTATGATATTTGTGACTCACAAGGAGATGTCATTGCTGAAGGGAAATAATTAGATAATTCATAGGAGTTTTTATAAGGATTGATGACTGTGAATAAAGTTATTTTTTAGAATGAATATGGAAGGATTTATGGTGATTAAATCAAAATTATTTCAAATTTTAATAATTTCATTTTCAACTCTCTTAAAAACATTTAATATCTTTGGATAGTCATCTAAATTCACACTTTTTCTGTTACATGTTTTCTGAATTTAATCCGAATCAAAGTTGATAGGCTGAAGAATTTTTAGCAAAAAACCTGCAAGAAAACAACTGTAATTTATTTATTTGTTTTACAAGAAACCATAAAATTGATGCTTCAATACTATTTTGAATTAAATTCTTATAATATCTGCAGTTTAAAATTTTACATAAATAAAACTGACTATTTGATAACAGACATCTTTATGATTGATCTAAAATTCTTTTCGATATTATGACAATTAATACCATTTGAATCACTCAGGGCTTGTCTCGAAAGAATTAATAACATTGAAAATCTTTAATGATCCAAGCAAACCAGAACTCACTGATTTTTCTCAATAAATTTTTATCTCTTACACTGAAAATGACAGTATCGAGCATTGGAAAAGATTCTTTAAAATAATCTTTAATTTATACGAGGCCAATTTTGTCTTTTCGGCATCAGTTTTTTTATCTGTGAACTAGTTTAGAATAAATGGATTTCTTAGACCAAATGATTAGTTGATATGCTCTTTGATACAATTTTAGATGAAATTGTAAATGATTTTAGGAGTTAGCTCAAACTATTGTTTGAATACAACATTCATTAGAAAAAAATAATCCATCATCATTTTAATTTTTATATTAGCAGATCAACATTCATTCTATTGATCATTGATTATATTGTGTGAGTACTATTTTAATTTTATTTCGAAGATAGTTTTAACTAGAAAATGATTACTGTAAGATTTGAAAAATAATTAATTCTAGACTAACTGGGTTTCTAAAAAATGATTGAAATTTTACCGTAAAAGTATTAAGTATACTTTCTATTATGAATCAAATAGACTAAGTTCAATGAAATATATAAATCCTACACCAATCAGAAAATGTATAATCATATCCTAAATTTTCTGAATTTTTTTATTTTAATTCGAAACGAATCTTTTGATTATCGAATTGTTTTTTAAGGGTCTCTTCTGCAACCAGTTCTAAAAGCAAATTGATATTTTGTGCAGTGCAGGCACTTACTTCAACATATATTGTGTTGAATCTTAAAGCAAACTCATGAACAGCTTCAAAAGAAAAATTTGATTCAAGGTCAGTTTTATTTCCAACAAGAAAAATTGCTGAATTTGTAGATCCATAATCTTCGACCTGCCTGAAAAACTTTTCTAAACTTGAGAATGATTCAAAAGATGATTTATCAAATATAATCAAAACTGCGTTTGATTTTCCGTAGTAAGGTAATATCTTCGATTGATATTTTTCTTTTCCGCTGGCGTCCCACTATTTATTTATCACTATTTGAAGTTGGATAAGTTTATCTGAAATTTTGATTGTTTTGCAATCAAAATTGATTCCTAATTCTTGGTGTTCATGTGTAAAGAAAGAGTCATTAGTAAATCTAGACATTATGCATGATTTACCTGAATTTGAAGGGCCAGTAAGGATGATTTTAAGCACTATTGGTCTTTTTGAGTAAAATTCATCTTTAGGAAATTCCATTTATATAACTCAACAATTAGCACTAATGGTCATTGAAAAGTTTAAATATAAGAAAATTACCCAGGTTTAGGGTAATATTTTTAGTAGAAGTGATCAGATTAAGATGTGCTGAAATAATTTATAGTTGAGAGATTTGTTGGTATTGTGTTAAATATAAATAAAATACATATAGTATATTTTGCATTTGATAAGTAAAATACGAAATCAAGAAAAGTGCGAAATCCATGTCCTTATTTTCTTTTTAAGAGCATTATCTTATACATCTGTAGTAGCCTTTATTCAGTTACAATATCTCTCTTTAAATCAGTTAATTTTCATTATCAACTCAATGGGCACAAGTTATAACTTTGCAAGAAAGGACTATGAAGAAATAATATTTTTAGGATTAGCCTTTTTATAATTAAAATCGTTAAAGTTGATAAAGTTCTCAAGTGATAGGATCAAAGACCTTAAAATTTATCTAAAGTCTCCTAGATATCAACGAATTATTCATAACTTCGATTTAAATCTCTGAAAAGGCTGATTATAATTTAATCATCAAGTCTATAACTTCGCCCAGGGCCTCGATAAATTTATTTCTGGATCAAGATCGCGCAGATATCATTAAAAATGCAACTTCTAAGACAAGATTAATTCAAACCTTAATAAATCAACAGCTTCCATGATTCCTCAAATGAACTGAGAAAACCATCTTCAACCATACTTAAAAAGATGGGAAAATTAAAGTGATAAAAGTCTTAAAACTATCTTGGCTTTAAATTTTTTGTGGAAATAAAATTTCAAAAGAATGAAAATTTAAGACATTTTAGATTGAATATATATGAATTTCTTTACTCGCGTTAGAAGTTTAGAGCTTTATGATTATTTTGTTATGAGGGTTGATAGTTGGGTTGACTTTCGAGGTAGGAAGAACAAAATGGGCTCAAGCAGGATTATTATAATATAAAGAACAATCGACTGTCGGCTCAGTGAAGCTGCACTTTTGGTCAATTTAAGGAAAAGTTGAAGGATTGAAGTCTTGTTTACTGCTCAGATAGTTGGCTGTGTCTTGAAAGTGTTAAATCAATCTGTTGGACTAAATTGTGACTGCTGTCTGACCTTAAAAATTCAGTATTTAAAACCTTAAAACATATCTCTCATTAGAACGAAAAGTTAATTTAAGAAAAAATTGTTTAAAGTCGAATGACCATATCTAATACTAATTAAGCCAGGTTCAAAGACACACTAAACATTGAAATCATCTTATTTATTTGTTTTTAACAATAAATTATTACACGTGTATAATCAATTTGGGGGGGTTTTAATTATGGTCTATAATTATGTTTAGGCTTTCAAGGTTCTTTTCTTATTATTTCGAAACTGGAGTCAGCTGCTTGGTTGGTGCCGGAAAAAAGAAGGGAGAAGATGCTTATTATGCCACAAATGATGTGCTTTCTGTTGCTGATGGTGTTGGAGGGTGGATTGAATATAAAGTTGATCCATCATTATATGCCTGGGAACTTATTAGGAATATTGAAAAAGAAGAAAAATCTGCGAAAGTGAGAAGCGCTTTCGAGATTTTAAGTAGTTCAGCGAATAAATGCAAAGAAAAAGGTTCATCCACTTGTGTACTCATGGTTCTTGATCAGTCTTCAGGTCTAGTGGATACAATTAATGTTGGAGATTCAGGCTTTTTTGTATACAGAAAAAATAAAGAAATACTTGAGATGGTGATCAAAAGCAAGGATGTCATTCAAAGCTTCAATGTTCCTAATCAGCTTGGTACATATGGAAATGAAGTTTCTACTGGGGATCAGAAAAAGATTCAGCTACAAAAAGAAGACTTGATTATTATGTACTCTGATGGGCTTACCGATAATCTTTTCGAAGACCATATTAAAACTCTTTTAGAAAAATCTGTTTCTGATGGTGAAAACCTTACAGGAATTTCGAAGAAACTGGCTGATACAGCCTTTCAATTCAGTACTGACGAAAAGTATCAATCACCTTTTGCGAAGGCTTCAGGTTGGCATAATGGAGGAAAGCCTGATGATATCACTGTAGTTGTTGCAAAAGTCCATAAAAAGGCTTAGTGAGTTAGAATTATTGCTTAGGTTAGATAATCATTTATATGAAATTAGGTCTGCTATGTATATCCCTGTTTAAAATGATAAAGTTATTAATAAGAATAAGAGTTATGTTAAGTTCGAGTATTTTCAAACCGTACGAAATCATTTCAAAACGTGCACAAGTTATTCTCTGTTATTTTTTAATTCTAACCAAAAGCTTGATAAAATTATTAAATTAAACTCTCCTGAAGTTTAAGATTCAAATATTTGACAAGATCTTAACATTTCATTTGCTTAAAAAACTCAGAATTATAAATAACAGTTTTCGATAGCATTTTGATCAGGTATTTTAAATTGTTTCGTTGTTTTTGTTTACCTCTGTGAATTCTGTGAATTTTTTTATATTCTCAATAGTGTTTATGTTATAATACAATTACTTTGAAAATACTTGAATGATTTGGGCTGGTGGGTACTTTTTATGGATTAGTAAAAATAAGAGAAACTGTAGGGTGCTATAATAGCTTAATCGATTTATATAGTTCTTTAACATTAAATCTTTCAAGTACGGAATTAGATTACCGTCCTCACTCGTCATTAGATAATTATTCTTTGCTGATGCTAAGCTACTTGTTTGAACTTCTCAGTTTGATTTTGGCGATTTGAAAGGAAGGTATTGCTTGAAGATAGTTTGTGTGAAATTATTTAAAGATGTTTATTGAAAGGTTTCAATTTCATCAAGAGCAATTTAAAAGGAGCTCGATTTTTTATAGTAGATCTTCTAATATTTATTTCAAGAGAAGATATATAATTATTAATTTTTGATTTAAAAGATTTAGTGGTATTTTTCTCTATTAGCATACCTTGAGTAGTACTTATAGATATTTTTTCACAGTTTGAATGCTTCATTGAGATCATTCTTTTGAGGGTGAAAATTCGATTTGCTCAGTACATTTTTTACATAACGACAATTTTTTACATAGATGTTTTAATATTATGCTAAGATCATAAAACTAAAGAATCTCAGAAACCCTTAAAAGGGATGATCATCGTAGTACCATTAGACTAACAGAACACAACTAAACTTCAATATTTAGTAGATCGAAGTATTAATAAGCTAGAATAATGATCAAGTTTCAGTTAAAATACAATTATCAGTCTGGAATTTATTATTCAAATGGGTTCAAGTTCATTTTGCTCTGGGTTTGAAAATTACTTATTGATAGACCTGGAATTCAGAATGACTGCTAAATTATGTAATTTGTTTACTTAATGCTAGTGTTATATCATTAATAATAACTCAAATATAGATGAGTGCTAGTTTTATTTAGGAAAGGGCAAATGTCTTAAGATCTTTGAAATAAAGTCTTAAGACATCTAGATATTTATATTTTATTATATATTTTAAATTCTTTACGTAGATTAATCCATGATTTGATAAGGTATTTAACTATGAAGAATGAACTAAACCCTTTATAATCATCAGCACTTCAGTGTATAGTATTAATCATTCTTATGTTTTATAAATAGTTTTTATATAAAATATTTAACTATCTAGTCAATTATAGATATAAGAGATTTTGGCTCTTGAAATTGATAAATATTTTTTGAAGTCATATTATCAGAACTAGTTAGATCTAAAATATCCTAATGAGTTAGCTTATAAATGAGTGGTTCGAATAAAATCTCTATGGCTTTGAGTAAAGGCTCTCAAGAAGCTTTACTTTCCAAACCTGAAGCTAAAAAGTCCCAAGAGAATTCTGCACAGTGCTTAAAACCTGAAGAAATTTTAGACATTCAAATCAAGACGATCACTGGAGAAATCGAGGCTCATGAATCAGCCGTGAAAGTCTTGGAAATAATATTAGACTCAAAGTATATAATTTCCGGCTCTGACGACATGAAAATTCATTCTTTCAATATTATATCTGTTTTATTTAAATTCGAACATCATTCTTTTGAATTTTGCTGTATTTTTCTTCAATTTCATTAGAGGTATTACAGCTTTTAAGATGCTTGATGGAACAAGGTACTATATCAAACTCATTCTGAGGTCAATAAGGGATGTTATATACTTTTTAATATTGTGTACATATTCGAATATTTTTCTAGGGGTTTTATATTCTATAAGTGATAAAAAGTAGCAAACCTTTACTGGTTCACTCTTTGAGATTTATTCTATGAATTTTGGCTATTTCGATAAAGGTGAATTGCTTAGTTACTATGATTCTACAATTTTTATAACTGCAACTATTATAAATTTAATTATAATGCTGAATCTATTGATATTGATTTTAGGAGATTTTCATGATCAATTTCAGCTAGAAAAACAGTTGTTAACTATTATGAAAAAGCTGAAACTTGCCTTGAAATACAAAATTTATTATTTTGGAATAGAAAATATAATGAAAGGAGTTATTTGCATAGAGCTAATAAAGTTGGGCAAAAAGAGGAAAATGATGTATGGGAAGGAAGAATACTTTACATAAAAAATAAAATGGATGCAGTAGAAAGAAAATTAGAAAATAGACTAGGATCGCTAGAAAATAAAGTTGAAAATAAATTTGAAAAACTAGAGAGACATATGGATAGTAAAATAGAAATTGTAGAACTCAAATTTGCATCTATTGTTAAAGAAAAAAATAAACTACTAGTGGAGAGGTTGAATACAATTGAACTCGGGATTTACAAAATGTTAGAAAAATTAAATTCTTAAATTAATAGATTTTTAATAATCTTTGGATTATTTTATCTTTTAATTATAATGATTAAAATGATTTGATGAAATCTTATATTCACTCATACCACATATCTTTTACATTTAAAATATAAAATATTGAAGGTTGTGAACTTTATTCAATTTAGCCATTGGAATTCTATATTATAATCTAATTAAATCAATGGAGTGATAATTATGAAATCTTTAAAATAGTTAGAAACATTAAAATTTTCGAGTCTCGTAATTCCGATTAGGTATAAAATAAATAGGATGTTTGTGCAGATAAACTTCAATAAGTTATTTGATTTATAGGCTTAATCTAGAGGATAAATAAAATATATATATTAAAAACTCTTTCAGTTGAAAATTCTTGGTAAATCTAGATGCTTATTAAAATATTAGACACTTTTTTATTCATCACAAAAATTATTCTTTATTATGATATATCTGATTTTCCACTAATTAAATATGTTTAGTAACCACTAAAAGTATGAGTCTTCAAATTTCCTTGTAAATCAAATTTATATATACAAAAGAAACTTTAAACACTTTTAAGCTACTAAATCTATAAATTAAACCTCAGCCACCATCCTATCCCGAAAAGTGGATCCAAAACCAAAAATTCAAGGTTAAGACTAAGTTCTCCTTCAAAAACTTTACATTCTAAAATCAGCAGCTTCTTCACCTTTAGTCCTAACTAGAAACTTTTGAATCTTTAACTGAGTCATAAAACCTTGAATTACTTGACTCAATGGAATCCTCATACCTTGAAAAATTTTGACTACTCTCAGAGCTGAAAATAATCATTTATCATCTAATCCAATATTTGACCCAATCCAATATTTGACCCAATCCAATATTTGACCCAATCCAAATTTCAAAGGCTCTCTGATCCTCTATTTCTTAAATACCTTGTCCGAGGGAAGATCATATAAAAATCTTCGACTTTTATATCTGAACACTGATTTTGAAGCCTCGTAATACTTTGTACCAGCCTATATATTCTATCATAAAATTTATTTAGACTATAGAGCAAGAAACTCACTAATTTCAAATTTTATTGAATTCGGTATATCTCAAACCATGACTCATAGTGAAAAAAAATATAAATAATATATATTAATCATATTTAGACCTAACCAAACCAAAATATCACAGAAAGTCTTTCCAATGTACTTCATTTGATATCTGCAGGGATCAATCAGAATTTGGAATCCCAACTAATCTAAAAGTCAGAAAATAAGGGAAAAATATATGATTAATGAAATTTTGAATGCTTATGTATGCCAACAACTTGTATAATTAATTATCTTTCTCCACTGGTGTATTTGTAGTAAATTTATGATATGTTGATCAGCATATTAAATGCCAAAACTATAGTGTTTTCTTTTTCCTGATTTTTCAAGGAAAGCCTGAAATAAAATTAGTTAAAGATATACCTCTGTCAATGTTAAGGAAATTAATTTTTGAAGCCACTTCAGGTTTTTTTCGATAGATAATTTAAGTAGCTGGCATAAATTAGTTCAACTCATATAAACTTAATACCAAATCTCATCGGATGAATTTCCTAGTCTAGTTAAATAATCTAAATTAATGAACCTGTTTTAAATATTCGAAGCAGCTTTCGAATCCTTTATAATTCATATATGATTGATAAAGTATTTAAGATATTATAAGAACTTGAATCTCATCATTCTCTTAATTTTTCATACAAATAAACTATGAATTCCAATTGTCAAGAATTCCAACTCTTAGGTATCATGATATTCTCCGAAACTTATCAAATGTATGGGCATTATCTTTAAATCATAAATTTGCTTCGAAAATACCTAAATAAAATACAACCTGCTTAAGAATTAGTAATCAAATATGTTTTATAATATTTTTTTACCGTATCGCATGGCTTATCTTTTGCTAATCATTTACAATTGCTATATTGTTGAAAGCTCTACATTGGTAGAATACCGGTTTAAAAACAATAAAGGACAAATCTTTTACGATTTTTCAGGAAATGGATATCATGCAGTCAATGGAAATACTCCAAATGACCAGGCCAATGATGTTGCTTTCACAGATAGAGGTATTTACTTTTCTCTTGATAGTCAAATGGTAAAACTCCCGCCAAATGGATTGGTTGAAAAAAATCTGACCTTCACAACACCATTTAGTATTGTAGTTTGGTTTAAAATTGTTGAAAACGATCCAACTTATGTAATTATATTCAGAAGATACAATTCATTAAATAAAGAAGAAAGAATTACAATACTTCGATATGATAATTCTATTTTAGCCTATCATTGCCAAATAAGTGCTTTATGTTTTCCGATAGGGACCAACAGATTCCTAAATGGTAAAAACATAACAAAAATATGGGAGATTGTGATTCTATCAATAGAAAATTCAAAAATAACATTTTCAACTATAGAAAATATTTTAATTATGACAAGTATAACTTCATCGTATTCTGAATCAGGCTATAATCTCTTGACCCAGCTTGGAACAAGTAAAGATCAACTAGGAAATTCGATGAAGTTTTTTATTTATCGCTTTCTTGTCTCTAATTCAATTGTTTCAATAGCAACCTTATACCAATCATCACCTAGTTCATCCTTTTGTTTGTCTGATTCCTGTAAATCCCCATGTCCGACAGCTTTTATCGAGGATTCGAAGATTTATTGTTTATCAGATTCAGAAGAAGTCTCAAGCCAAATCACTGAAAAAATAAGCTGCAGTTCGGGCTGTTCAAATGAATCTAAATGTGCAAACCCAATAGGAGCTTTTATAAATGCGAAAAATTTTGACCATATTTACGATTATTGCATTTGTAGGCTTCCTTCTTGCTTCAGTGTGGAGTATGAGTCGGAGTGTATATATGATGGAGTTTATTATTTTTGCAAAAAGTGCATGCATCTGTATTCAAAACCAAGTGGTAATCATGGCTGCATTTGCAAAGTTGGATATTATAATAATACAGATCTTTTTCAAGAAAATTCAATTTGTCTACCTTGCATGTCAGAGTGCAAGTCTTGCTCGAATGAAAATACTTGCCTTGAATGTTTAGACATCAATTCAGCACTTGACTCAAACTTTCGATGTAATTGTAAGGCGGGCTATTTCAAAAGCGCAAACAGATGTCTTTTATGCGATAAAGAGTGCAGCCATTGTAAAGAAGCCGGAAAATGCTTGGCTTG